>JAPMOR010038718.1:6533-55884 GCA_026543865.1 Argiope aurantia | reverse complement strand
GGCAAAAATATAAACATGTTCAACGACATGAAAAAAAGATTTAAAAAATCCCAAGCTTTTATTTCGAAGAAGAAAGTGTTCGCTTTAAATCATAAGAGTGACAATTCTTAAATTTCCTGAAACAGTCTATTATTTCAACATTGTAAATATTAACACGTCATACATAACACAAACTTGTTATATATAACATGCATTTGATTATAACGTATTTAAAGAGACTAATGCTTCACAATTTCTAGAATGAATATATAATTCTCTAAATTTAAATACATGTCAAGTCCCCCAAGCCCGAATCTAAATAGTATTTTCGGGAAAAAAAGAAGTAAAAAATTTCATAATCTAGCATGACGAAAAATAAAATTTAAAAAAAAACGCTAACGATTTTTTTTTTTAATTTAAAAAAAAAGCACAGTAGAAAAAAGGTTAAATCAGAGACTGTAATTGTCAACTATTTGGCTTTTGCAAATGTTAGCATTCCCATAAATGAGCTCACTTTAATAAAAACTCCCCCATTTAGCTAACAGTAATTCTTCTGTTGAGAAATAAATACCATTCGAGTGATTTTTGTACCAAACTATAATAAAATGTTTGAAACCTTTTTTTGTAATATACATTTTGCTGAAAGCTATTGCATGAAGTGTATTTTTTAATTGCTTCTTTTTCTATGTCCAAAATAAATCCTAAAAATAATGTTTTTTTTTTTTTTTTTTTTTTTTTGTTAAGTACGTTTTCAGAAAATTTCAACTGGGGGAATTCATATAATTATATATTCCTTATTTATTATGGAAATTTTTAAAATAAGAATTCATAAAAATGCTCTTTTATTTAATAATAAGAAATATAATAGGAAATAATTTTAATAAGAAAATGGCAAGCACCAAATTAAATTATTATTTCATTTTTTATTATTTTTTGTTATCAAATACATTAATTCTTTTTAAAAATTTACGCATGTCGAAAACTATAGAATGAATTCTCTTTGAATCATTAAAAAATGGCACTGAATAAATATTTATGATAGCTGAGAAAAACATGCTATATTGTTTTATGCGATGTAGCCCCCCCCCCCATGTCTCAAGTCACAAGGCGACCGCATCCAACGCTTGTGCGGATATCCGCCGATGCCCATTTCACCTTTAATGCCAACTATTGCAGAACTTCAGAAGAATACCAATGCCTCAATGGTGTAATAAATTATAGACCAATTCGGTTTTTGAAATAAAAAATGCAACAAGTTTTTTTTTTTTTTTTGATATTTGCCAATCAAAATTTAAAAAATGGTAGATCGTTGCTCTATGTAATGGAATAGTGAAATCTTACTGCTTGGAATTCAAATGCTTAATAAAAAAAACATCTCTCATTTAATTTTATTAATGAAATTTGTTTATTGTTCTGAAATTTCACTTAATTGAATAGAACATCAAACTTTATGTTTTTCTTATTGCAGTCCCACTGGAGGACATCTCATAATGGCGTGAAGCTTCCGGCATGGTGGATGGGTACACAAAAAGGTGGAAGTCTGGCTCCTCCCATGAATGATGGAACATACTTCCTTAGCGAAGGATTGTACCTTGGCCCTTAAGACTCAACAAGAGTTCCCGTCTGCGTTGCTGTTTGCGGCGGCCCACTCATTAAAGTTTTTCCGTGTGCTTTCCGGCGGGTCGGAATAGTCGGTTTCTGATTATGTCTGATGTTTATATGTAATCTTTCAGTTAATAATATTGTAATCAAGGAATTATTTGCGATTATTTTTCTCAATTATGTAACAAATCCCAGTATTAAATAAACGATACTGAAAAGAATTTCGTCATATAAAATGTATATCACAAATAAAATTTAATCTATTAATCAGAATTTAATTGATTCGCTTAACTCTCGAATTCGGTCGCTTAGAAATTTCAAATGCATTTCCTCTACAATAGCATCAAAATATCTGATAAAAAAGTGTTTTTAAAATAGTTTTAGGGGCAAAAAATATTCCGAAATAAAATAAAATTAGCTTCGCCAGTGTTAATGTTGCATCGGTCCAGTCATGCAAATTTTTCCATGTGCCTTTCGACGGACCAGAGTAACCAGTTTGATATTGTAGTGTTTCCCATTGCAAAGAAATATTTATTTCATTCAGATAAAGTTTCTTTCATTAATATTTGTCATGAAGAATAAATTAAATCAGTTTAAAATTAAAATATATATATATTATGCTAATTTATTTTTCATACATAGTCAGAAGAAAAAGAAAAAAAAAGGTTTAATGATTCGAGTTATGGAAATAATAAAAAAAGAGCAATACGTTATTTTGCTCATTGAATATTTTTTGTTAATATTCGAAACTCTCAGCTCATTCCATAGCAAATAATCTTCTAAAAGGATCTTTATGAAATTTGCTTGCTTCGAACCCATTTCAGAAATGCTATCCAAGCACACGAAAAAAGCATTCAATTGATATGAACTGGGTAGATCGCCACGGGAATAAAGAACGAAATGTGAACTTACAAAGATAAGAAATTGAAATATAGAAAATATTGGCACTGTAAATTGTGTTCTGCTTCCTTTTCGAGTATATGCACTGGAAAAAAAATTGCAAAGATATCTTCCTGGGACAAACGAAAGACGGTGGGGAAAAAAGAGAAGTACACGTATTCAGAGCGATGCATAAACTGGATATTTTATGATGCGGTTTTCGGTATCGCTGTTCGACAAATATAATTGGATGGTTTCAGATTTAAATATTTTAAAATTAGATATTAAATATTTTATATTTTTAAAATACTCATGAAAAATGTATTTTTAATTTATAAATAAAAACATATTTTCCTAATGGATTATCCTAATGGATTAATATTATTAATGATTTAAAAAGTTTATAGGAATTCACATCAAATTGTAAATTTCAAAGACAATCTCTTAAAAGATAAAACGCATCTCTATAATTTATTTATAATCATTAATGATATGTGAAAAATATTTTATTTTATCAATTAATTGTAAATAAATTATTTTATAATAAAAATAAGCGTAATAGCAAAAAATCTTTTATTTGAAAAAAATGGACATCGATTCAAATCAATGAGAACTGAATACTTTAAAATTAAAATAAATAAATAAGAAAATTTTGATTAAGATTTGGATCGTTCCTTTAATAAGGAGCATAAAAAATGCATGTGCAAAGGAAAAATATTTTATGTCATTACTTATTCGTTTTCTATCGACGCTTATCAAATGAAACAGTTATTTAAATAACGCATAAAAATACTGCAGCGAAATAAACTTCTTTGATGCAATGATTTGAAACTACGTATATAAAATTATTAAACATTACTTCAAATAAACAGTAATACTTTTCATTGCTTTTTGTTTAGAAGCTGTTGATTGAAGATTGATTTGTTTAGAAGCTGCATTGATTGCTGTTTGTTTGTTTTTGTTCTTTCCCTGCACTGGGAAAAACAATATACTTCCTTTTTGCGATGTGCATGCTTGAAATTTCCTGCACGTGCAACAAGAAATGTGAAGGAGAACGTATTTAAATGAAGAATGCGTATCATTGTATAACTCGTTCTACTAGTAGACATTCAGAAACTCACCAGAATTTCGATAACAGAATTAATCTTTCATTTCCAAATTCCTTTTCAGTTTAATACAGACAGCTGAATGCATTGCGCATTCTCTTCTTTGCAACTTATTATTTTGGTTTCCAGTTGTTTCTTATATGTTTCATAAAAATAAACCAGCAAAGCAAATCTACTGTAGTATTTTTGTCTCAAATTCATAATTTAACTTAGCGTGTTGAAAAATATTAAGGGTTTTCGAAAGCATCTCCCTGCTTACATAAAAATTTATCTATTTTCTCATGCTCCATCTGTTCATCATCCATGGAAAATCAGCATTAAAAATACACGACACCAAAAGCAGATTCAAACAGATTCAACAGTTTCTTTTTCGTATTACGGAAATATATGAATTCAGTTTTTATTTTATTTGTCTTTAGTGCAATAGCTGCAGCGTTTTTCTTCAAAATAAAAGCGGGAATAAGTTCACATCCGTGTTTTAATTAAAAAGTACTAAATTTATCTGATGTATTGTTTACATACCTCTGTAGCAAACGGCTGAAATGTAATGTAATTTCTTTGGACAGGATTTGGTTTGCTTTTTTATTAAACATATCATGGTTTTCTCGTCATCTAAGAAATAGCATAGAGTTACACGTATTGCAAATAATCCAAGAATCTTCTCTTATTGCAGTCTACCAAATATCACTCACATGTTTTGATAGATCGTCAAAAAAATGAAACACGTTCAATGGTACATGAAATACGTTTCGGATCTTTACCTTTGATCATTTCAGATATGTGACTATGCTCAAAATTATTAAAAAAAAAAAAAAAAAAAAAAAAAAAAAAAAAACGTTCGCAAAAAAAAAAGCATCTGACAAACAAAAATTTTCAATTAAGTGAAAAAAACCTTTTAAAAAATAAAAAGAGCTTTGTTCAGCTAGAAAGAAATATGAAACAAAATTTTTCTAGTTTCAAGTGATTTATCAAATGATTTCTTCAAATTTTGTAGATAGCTTAAGAAATAATTATCTATTTCTGGAAACTAAAACAAATGTTATATTTATGTCTATTCTTTAAATATTGGAGCTCGATTGATAACTAAAACGAGAGTTTCAATTTATTTTCACGTTGTGAAGCACTAAAAGAGCTATAAAATATTTCTAAATGAATAGATTACACATTCTCTATTTCAGGAACTGCAGATAATATTGAGTATAATATAATAAATTTGAAGAATTATTATAATAAATTTGAAGAAAAATATGCATTTTTAATTTATGAGGTATTTTATAATAAAATTCAATCAAAGATAATAATTTTAAAAAATGTCATCTAAATATGAAAATACCATTAATACGAGTACAAATGGAAATATAAAAAACAACGTAACTTCCCCAAAAATAAACTTGGAAGCAAATGTTTTTAATGTTTTATAAAGAAACCGGTTCAAGATTAAAAAAATAAAATTAAAAGACTCCATAATTTCTTTTTAAAAAATCTACTTTTCAACGTAGCAACCACCTTAAAAAGGAAACAAAAAAAATATAAAGAAAACATTTTACTTTAAAATTGGTCCTAAGATTGTCAGTGCTTGTTTATGCTTCTTCAATTTTTTCACAGAATCCCAAGGTATTTGAATTTCAGTCCTTTGAAAAGGATGTGTATACACAATCTCTTTCTTTTGAAGATAAACCAGAATTATTTTGTTGAATCGATACAGAATTTTTATTATACTTTGAAATTTTGAGACTTATATTATTTTGTTGAATAATAATTTAACGCATTTGTTAAAATAAATTTATGCATTTCTGAAGGAATTCTAGGTATACAATTTTAGTATACGTTCAAATAGCAAAAATGATAAACATGAATAGTTTAGATGGCATTTTTATTATTAAAGTAGTTATTCAGGATTTATAATTAAATTTTTACTCGAAACATCACTTGTAATTTTTTTTAAATATTGAATTCTTTGGGCCTAAATATTTTCAGATCGCCCAAGTACGCAATCGTTGAATTGATTTGTGAAACATCTTGGAATATATCTTTATAAGGGGAATTATAACTAGGAAAAATGTTATTGTATGTCAAATTATACTTCATTGTTTTTTGATAATTTTCATTTAAGTAAAAAATGAAATAAACGCAAAAATAATATTCTTTGTCAAGTTTTTTGAAGAATCTTTGATTTATCTGTCGTTTTGAAATCTTATTGTTTATTTTTATCTATTTTAAATTAATATATTCTAAGAATCATATGGGCGGAATGGAAATATATTCTTAAATAATATTGGGGAACCAGATATATTGCTGAAATAATATTTCTAAGTTCTATTTTCTATTAAATAAAAAAGATACATTCAACATAATTCAACTACATGCCTCATAAACCATTCACAAGTTTAAAAAAAAATCTTTATTCAGAAGTAAATAATTGAATTAAAGAAATCAATATAAACTTTAATAATAACGACAAATTATACTCTTATAATTTCAAAATTTAAGATTTTTGTATTACATACCTCTTTTAATTTTTAAACATCCTACAGTTTCTAACTCACGCTTCAAAATCACCACAGATATCTAAATAAAATTCAGATTTCGAATGTTTTTTTTATCAAATCTTGCTGCGCTTAAAATAATTCCTTGGAGGAAACTGAAACAATAGAAAATCATCTCCAAATAAAATAAAACATATTAAGCTTATTACATATAAAAAACAGAAATCTTATACAATAGATAACATTTTTATATTTTTAAATTTGTTAATAGTTATGAATTCCTTTCCTTTTTAGGCAAGCGTTGTTTTTCATCTTTATCTAACATTTCAAAAATAACCGTTTACTTCTAAATTAAACATTATTCAAAACTTGATCTGATTAAGATCAATAGGATATTAAATTTGAAAATTAGCGCGAGATTACTTTCCTTGAAAATAAAAACTTTTGGCCTTCCTTTTGAATTAAAATATCGAAATTAAGGTTTTATCCTTTCCTTAAACATTGTTCAAAATCAGATTTATGAAATATTGATTAGAGGCATATTAATCATGCATTGGTCCCACAAAAATATATGTGTAGATCTTAAATAAAATTGCACCTCTGACGGTTCATTTGATTTTGAAATCTAGACTTTGCGTTAAATCAATGAGACAAAGGAAAAGGTTTCTTTAAAAGCCTGTATAGAATAGAAGTGACGTTAATAATGGATTCAAAGCCAACGATTGGCGAAATTTTAGCTTTATACTGTAATGGCATGACAACAAAATGCCTTAAATTTCAAGAAAATTGATACTTCTGAAGAAGCTTCTAAAGAATTGAACTAAATATTTTTTTAATATTTATTCTTAAGTGTTCAATTATAATACCACATTTTCTTGGAATCAATTACTTTAATACCGTGTATGTGCTCCCACTTATTTTTATGTATATATTCCACACATCTTAAAGATTTTTTGCAAAAAAAAAAAAATCTAACCTTTTGTGATCTAGCTAATATGGAAAATATATTAATCAATGTTATATAATGTAATATTGCCATTTATTTTCAGCGTAAGGATTGAGGTGTAAACTTCGTTAATTAATGTGCCCATATATTTTCGCTGTGATGTTGTATTAGAATTATTTATGTCAAGCTAAATCTTGTTCAATATTTTATCATGTAATTTATATTTTTAATTATGTTAGTTCTAATTCAATACTTTTAAAGATAGGGCCACAGTCCTTTGCTATGGATGTGTGCATTCTTTAATCGAAACGGCTTTAAAGAAGGAAAAGATGCATCTTTTTTGTTTTCTCTTTGTGGTTTCTATCAACTAACGTTAAAATTTAATGCATCATAATTATATTAAAATTTATTGATGGAAATACCTGGAGTCAAATAAATTTCATTCGTCTGCACTACCTCCAAAATTCTGGGGCCACGGTGGCCTGGTGATAAGGTCTCGGTTTCGGAACAGGAGGGTTTCAGGTTCGAGACCCGATTACACCGAAAAACCGTCGTGCAAGCGGGTCCGTTGCAAACGAAATACATTGGGGCCAATCTCCTCCCGCTGGTGTGGTGTGGAAGTTTGTAGAGGGGACGCCGGCTCAGGTATCGTCCCCTTTATCTGACGGCTGTTCAAAATTCCGAGGAACTTCTCAAAATAGCTGAAGTGTTGCTTTAAAAAGGAACTTAAATATATTTAACTAAACAAATCCTTCAGAATTCTGGGAACAAATTATGAGAAGATAAATTTTTCAAGAATTTTTTTTTTTTCTGAATGAACAATTTTCTAGAAGTGTTTATTTTACTATGCAAAAATTTTGTTTTATTATTATTTTATTGTACTATGCAAAAATGTTATTTATTTTATTATTAATTTATTATACTATGCAAAAAGTCATGGTCATAAAAATATTTTTAATGACGAGCATATTGATGAAAATTTAAAGTCACTAACTTAGACAATTAAGAAATTGAAATAGGTCCCTCAAAACTATTTTTGTCATTCTTTGAAATTTGTGATTAAACCATCCGAGGCAATACCTATTGTTTTGCTGAAACTCGATTATAATGTTTGATTGATTATTATTATTTTAATCAAGAATTATATATCTATGCTTATCGAAAAAATCAAGATATGCATGCGAATTATAAAATAAAACAGAGAAAGAAATTTAATCACATTTTAATAAAATAAGTAACTAGCACTGGTAAATCAAATGACAGTGAAAGTAGGAACAATTGTTTCGTCAACTAGTCGCATTTGGTAACCATCTGCGATGAGAATCCTGCGATGCTGGGTTTCAATTTTATTCAAATTGCGTTTATATAACCTGATGCTCGTAAGTTTATCAATAAAATATCCTTAAATGTCAATTTGAGACAGGCTAAAACCCATCTTACCTTATCTTTATTTAGCCATCGAAAGCATAATTTTCCTGGTATATTTATCTACTAATCTTTCAAGGTCAGGAATGTCATTTTCTGATTTTTCCTGCAAATTGAGCAGATAAAAATCAAAGTCTTATTTCTGTATCTTTCAAGCGTGGAATAAACCCACGTGGTTTAATATTTCTTGAAATAATCGGAACGTTTGAGTTTTATTTTAATAAGGAAATCTATTATTGAAAATCAAGCAAAAAAATTAGCATAAAAACTGTTAACATTCAGAAAAAAAAAATTGTGCAACTTACAAATTGTCATCAAAAATTCTTTTTCACGCAGAAATAACTTCGGAAGCTACCATGAAAAAAAATGCCAAAATATAGCTTAATTTCTAATTAAATAAAATTTTAATTAAAATTTCAAAAAAAACCCCCGCATTTTTCTGCATATTTCAATCTCTCATAGAATATTTATACGAAATTTAGATTAAGATGGTTTGGCCTATAGAGAGGCAACACTAATTCATACACATTTCTACATGATAATTAATTAGCCACCTTTAGTGACCAAATGCTTCACTTGGATTAAAGTTTCTAATTAAATATTTTATGAAACTTTTCTTAATAGTTTTTACATGAAAATATTTTTTTTAATATTTTGATAGTAATGTAGCTCATATCAATTTAGAAGCCATATACATTTCGGTTCATTATAGTATGTATCTTCCTAATTCTATTTCATCATAATTATAAAGCGAAACTTAATTTTTAACGGAAGTGATTAAAAACAGATAATATGGTAACTCTCTTGCTAAAACTTTTAAAAATATTTAAATAGTTAAAAAAATTTGAACATTGCACCCTTAAATTAAAATTAAAAACTAATTATTAATATAATTTAATTTTAAAAGATTTATTGAAAACATGCGTTGAACAAAAGTCCTCATCTCTACTAAGTAAACGAGAATGTACACATATATACGATGGCTGCTATAATACATACCTTTAAATACAGATCTAATAAGTTTGCCAGAGATTAATTTAAAGATTAAAAATGATATTTTTAACAAATTTTTTAACGATTTAACTAATTAAAATATAAAGAAAATTATAATATTTCCTCCAATAACTGCGGTATATATCGCATTAAAATTAGTTAATACTTTCTAAAAATTCAAAAGATTTCCTTCTCATTCGTTCCAATTTAATTTCCAAAAAACTTTTTTAAAACATACAGGGTGGTTATAATTAAAGTTACCCTGTTTAGAACTACGTAGTGTCCGCTCTAGTGGAAGGATGTCGAAGAAACTTGATATTTAGGTTGTATTGATCACGGGGAAAAGAAATCGGCAATAAAAAATACTTCAAATTTCGGCCGAGAGATGGCGGTTTTCATGTACGATAAAGGCCGTTATGCAAATTTAGAGTAATTAAAAAATCCAGTACTCACTGCCGCAAAATCATTCTTCACCATGCCGTTAGAGAAGAAAGGAGGAGCTTTACTGATAAAGTTGTTTTATCAGAACAGCATAATTTGTCAGCTGCACTGCGAGAATATCGGCGCTTGAAAGACTTACGGAAAGGGCCTATGTCCAGGCAGGCTTTTAAAAAGATGATTATTAAATTTGAAGAGACTGGAGAGTTGGGTGGGGTACAAGGAAGAGAACGGTACAAGCGCTGAATCCTGCAGATCCGGAGAAACGAAATCAATTTGCTAGAATTTTTTTGCCAGAATAGCCGTTGACAATTTATTGCCTTGGAACATTTTGTGGTCGGACGAGGCTCATTTTACCCTAGATGGAGCAATTAATACTCAGAACTGTCGTATATGAGGTACTGCAAGTCCTAATGATGTGCATGAACAGTCTCAACATCCTGATTACATTACTGTACGGTGTGATTTTACTGCTGATTTCATTCATGATCCTTTTTTTTTTTAGGAGAACACCCCTCATGGCCATCAAAGGTGTTCCGTTACGGGTGCCCGTTACCGCGACCTTCTTCAGCAGGAAGTCATTCTTGCGTTACAAGAACGAGAATGTTTAGGGACTACTGTCTTCATGCAAGATGGTGCATCACCTCATATTGCTCGACCAGTGACGGCATTGCTTCTTGCCCATTTTGAAGATCAACGGGTAATTTCAAGAAGTTTTACAACTGACTGGCCTCCTCGTTTTCCGGGCTTGAATTCCTGTGATTTCTGGATATGGGGATTCCTTAAAGATAGTGTCTATGGAGGAATCATACGGACTCTGCATGAATTGAAAGCAATTATAACACGCCATGTTGCTGAGATTGATCGGGAAACCTTTCGTGGCACTATTGAACATGCCATAACACGCTTTGAACATATGCTTGACGAAAATGGAATGCACATTGAACACATATTGCAATTAAATGAAGTTTTTAAGGTCCAAATTATGTTTATTTGTTTTTCATGCACCGCCTTCTCACCTGGCGGTTGAAATTTGAACTAATTTTTTTTATTGCAGATTTCTGTTTTCCATGATCCATACAATGTAAGTATCGACATCCTTCCACTAGAGCAGACACTACGTAGGTCTAAACAGGGTAACTTTAATTATGACCACCCTGTATTTCAAGGAATTTTTAGAAATAGTTTGGGCTCATTTTATAGTATCTTTATTAACAATATAATCAATTTTACTTCTGTAAAGAAAATTAAATCTTTTCAACTGTTGCTACAATTATTTCATCCTGGAATTTTCTTTCAAAGTTGATGATGATGCTTCTTTCCGACTTTTTTTTTTGCATGATAAGTAAGTTAATGTTTATTTTTAATAACCTTTTGGAATTTCTATTATACTTACATTTAAACTTAAATCACATAAGTAAGTAATAAAAATAATTTTTAAGCGCATTCATTTTTGAATAACATCAGTAAGAATTCTTTAGTAGTAGATGAAGTTTAATAACTCCAGCTTCATATTAAAGCTTAAATATCAAATTAGATTTTCCAAGATTAGGAAAATGTCTACCACAATGAAACAGAACAATGCAAAGCCTCGAAATAGTAAATGTTGTATGATTATTTTAATGTTGAAAAATATTTGAATGAAGAAATCATTAAGAGCAATCTATGTCAAATATTTAATTGAAAGTTTTACAAACTATCAATTAAATATTTCCTGTGATGATCCTGTGATCCATCAGGTTGTCAAATAAGGCTAGTGGAAAAATAGGACATTTCTTCGTATTTCAACATTTACGAAGACAGAAAAAATACAAGATGAAATATGAGCAACAAGGACAACAATTTAAATTTCTTTAAAATGGTGAAAAACATTGCTCAAAATGAACATTTTTTTAAATGAATAAAAAATAAAACAAAATTGTACAGTAATTTAATTGGATTCTTTAAAAATATTGTTTTGAAATTTATTGTGACTAAAAACTCCTTTTAATGTCATAGTATTTTCAACAGTTAGAGAGAAAAAGTTTCAAAATATCACTTTGAACATTCCAAATTAAAACTGCACCAAATTTGGTATTTATATGTCTAAAGATCTGTCCTGTAGAGCTCTAACATAAGCAGACAGAATCCATCACCCCATGTATTATCCTTTATTAGTAGAGATAGAGATTTAATGCAATTAATTGCTAAACTAAGCTCTATAGACAAAAGTATAGATGAATCCCACATTTATGTTTTATTCTTACAGTCTCTTTAAAATGTAATACCTTAATTACGACCTATATGGCCTAGGGGTAGCGTGTCTTCTCCATGTTCTGGGCGTCCCGAATTTGTCCTGGTTCGGGAATGGTTGTTTTGTATCCTGTGTTATATCTTAATATGAGCTAGAAATCAGACTTCTGCCTTCGGGTGAACAAGAGCCTTGGCCCCCTCAGAAGCTACTGCACACTCGGCTTAAATAGCTGACAGTTCGTCAGAGGGCTTGTCAAATGCCATAAGAAACAACAACATTGCTACCTATAAAGAAAATCGAGGAAATAAAAGTGTTTATTTATTATAGGAAGCTAATTAATATATACTGTTGAAAAAAATATGGAATGTTTTGTACTGTTGTTTCTAATTGCTGTTTAAATCACAAAATAGACTAGTATCAACGCTACAGTGTAAAAATAATTACAAAATACTTGTTGCCATGAGGAAGTTTTTCAGGAATATCATAAGCTGACATCTTAAAATCAAAACCGGCAATCAACAAAAATATCTCAATAATTATCCCGCAAAGAAAAGAAAAGACCGCAATTTTCCTTTTCTTTTTTTTAAACAGTCAAACAAAAGATTAGAAAACCTTGAAATTTATGGCACGTGATAATTACTAGAGAATTAAAAAATCCCGAATTTTTTGTTGTTGTTTTAATCTGCAGCAATCTTAAATTTAGAAATAAAACGATATTTGAAGGAGATAAAATATCAAAGCGATGGTTCTGCTTAGTTCGTAGATGGTAATAAGTTATAAGTTCGTTTAAAACTGAAGGTTTTTAATCGAATTCTAACCTCCAATACCCTTCAATAATTTCATTGCCCATTCTTTTACTTTTTTTGTGTGAGAAAAACTTTAAACCGCTCTCTCAGACTCCACAGTTTTTGCTTTTTTTAACCTAAGAGCTTACTGTAGTAGATATGCATTGCCCGACTATAAAAGAAGGTAAGTGAAGTGTCTTCTTATTAAAAAGAATTTAATAAAAATAATTTTAATAATAATGCATATATTTTAATCGTAATGTATATTTAGAGGTCTTCCGTTAACCTATAACATAGGACTGGAATCATTTCTGAGCATTTGTAGGTAGTATTACAAAAAAATATTGAAAAAAAAAATGGAACTGGAACTGAGTTTAAAGGATAACTTTCCTTCAAATGAACTTTCAGGAGCACATTAAAAGCAAAGTTGTGATGAAGAAGGTGAGATGTAGAATTAGGTGAATGGATTGAACTTTAATTTGGGTATTTCTTGTAAACCAAATTTTTCATTTCATAACCACAAAAAAGTCACATGACTTAATATTTGAAAAATAAAGATGTAAAAGAGTGCACCGGTATAACAGCTGAATATCAAATAACTCGCAATCCAACGAGCTAGTAGTAGATTTTTCCGTTTCTGAATTTGCAAACTTCCAAATAGCTTTTTCATCATATAAATGCTAATTAGGCTATTTTTCATAAATGTTAATTATTAAACTAAGAATAAAATATTTCGTTTAATAGGCATTTAAAAGGAATTTGGAAGGAATCAAAACGAATTATACTTGCAAATTAAAAACTTCTTAGGTTCATATATCATTAAAAGCTTGTAGCATTCTTTTATCCCCTATCACAAAATCTAAAAAGGACATTTATTAAATTAATTTTTCAAAGATGCTAAATTTATTGAGAGTATTAATATAACATAGGAAAACTGTAATTGAAACTTATTATATGGTATTCTCTAAAACATTTCATTGCACTTTCACCCAAATTTTCTACAAAAAATATCATAATTGTTTTTTATGTGCTTATCAAATTCAAAATTTATTCATATAATCAATTTTAGGAAATTTAACTTGCTTCAAAATATCTGCGACTGTGGTTGATTTAAATACACATTGTAAAGATTCACATGAAGCGCAATGTAAAATAAAGTTCATGTGAACTTTCAAAAAATGTTTGGCAGTTTTTAAATATAGCATTTTTTAATTAAGTTGGTATGCTTGGTTATTTAATGCTACTTAAATTATAGAATATTCTATATGTTTCAAAATCATTACTAATATATGCATTTTTGATGTATTTATTTTTTATTGTAAATATGTATTTGATTACTCTTTGTTTTATCTTATTAAATATGTAAGAAAAATGTTTTAAAATATTTGGAATTTAAACATTTTTATTATTTAACACAACTAATAAAAACGTATTTAGACTCAACTACATCTCACCTACCCTCACATTTCGATCGCTGTTTATTTTTTCTCTCTTATTCAATATTTCATGATTTTAACAAAAATTGAAGAATATAAATTCACTTTAAAACTAGAATAATATGAAAAATTAAAAAATGCTTCTTACAAATGTCGTTCATGTATAAATATCAACATTTTGTTTTTTCCATTTAGAAAAAAATGTTGTCATTTTTAGAATTTTTTTTTAAAAAAGGATATCTTTTATTTCTTTAAAAAATCTAAAATTCAACTAATCATTCTAAAACTGCAGTCGGTTATTTCAAAATGTATCAAGCCAGTAACTTGAAGAATGGAAATCTATATTTTTACAAAATAAAAAGGAACTATTGGTTCTATCATATCATAAAAATAGAATGCCCATTTTAATTATCGTCTGTTCCGGATTTATACGAATAATAAGAATATTATTTAGTATATTTCAAATGTAAAATTCCTTTTATTATTTATTTTTAAGATAATGGAATTTAATTGACTTAGCAGGAAACGATTTATAAAATACAACATCCATCCTAATATTTAAAATATTAATATTAGGTTAGGATCTTAAAAGAATCGTCCTTTCATTTGCTTTTTTTATTTCTTTAATTTACAAGATATCTCGATTCTTATTTCCCCAAACATATGTATTGTGCAAAAAAAGAAAGAGGGAATTTCGGTTTTTGTACAAATTAATAAAAATGTCTGTAAAAATATCAAATAATTGTCTCAAATTGATTATTTGGGGGAAATTATAATTTGAACCATATATAGTCTTTTAATTTAACAAAAAGCAGATATTTTTGAATAATAAAATTAATTGAATGTAAAGGAAAATTCTATACGTTATAAGGAAAAGTAGTATGTTCATCATGGTTTGGGGAAAAGAGTAAAAAAAAAAAAAAAAAATCCCACATTAGCAGTGGCAGGATTTCTGAAATGTTTAAGATTCTTTTTGTGATATTACTGTGTTCAAGTAGATAAAAATAGTAAATAATATTTTTAATAACAATCAATGACTTTTTGATTTCATATATATTTAAAAATAATGTGTTGTTTTTGTAAAAAAATAACCAACTAAAATTGCTTTTTAATGACAATTTCATTTTGGCGAGATTTATATATATTCTAAAAATAATTTGTTGCAGAAATTTAAAGTACCAATTTTATAACTGCATTTTAATATTATTAACTATTAATAATATGTTTAGTGCGCATATTAACATTCAACATATTATTAATAGTGCTTGATATTATTAATATTTCATAATGTGTATATTAATATTAAAACAATGTTAAACACTTAGCACTCTTTTAAGTAATTGATAATTGAAATGATTCTTTAATCAATGATATATTTGATCAAATCTTTAACTTTTTTTACGCGTTTGATTTTAAACAAAATAAGTATTTGAGAGACTTACAGCAATATATGTTTTTGAAATTTAAATTAAATTTTGAAGAGTTATGATTTTTATGCTCTTAATCATTATTTTTCAAAACTCTTTAGCGACCTTTAGTAGGAGCTGTAATCGGATTTCAGGGTTTTAATTCATGTTAAATACGTAAATCAGTTTTCTTATAAAAAGTTTCCAGGAGGAGAATTCCGCCACCCCCCATAAATGGAAATTAATGAAAAATTTAATCTGGAGAAATGTTTAGGTTCTCCAAATGTGTCTTTCTCAAGAGATGCGTTTCCACTTGGAATTTATTTTTGACTCCTTTTCTTGAGCACAGAATTGAAATTTTGTGCATCAAGTTTTCAACAAAAAGAAGATAAGTCATATCACTGACTTTCCAACCCACCCGAAGGTACACGGATAAATAATACTGAATGACCGCATCGCCACAGCAACAACACTGGCGGGAACTGTGATTGAGTCCTAAGGGCCATTACCGGCCACGGTACAACCCTTCCCGAAGGAAGTACGTCCCGTCATCGATGGGAGGAGCCAGTTCCCCCCACCTTTTTGTGTACCTTCCAAGTTGGCGTTATCCAACCACCATACCGGAAGTTATCATCCTCTTTTCGAGGTCCCCCCCCGGGGGTTAACAAAAGAAGTTAAAACATATTTTATCAAAGTGAACATTAAATAGAAAAATCACCATAAACAATGTTTTCTTATTTTTTTAATGAAATAGGTTCTTTAACGCATCTGAATAAAGTTGCCATTATTTGTCCTTTATACATTTATTTGCATACAAATGTTTCTAATTGAAAAAAGTTATGAAGATACTTTCAAAATGCTGAGTGTAACTCATAATAAAGTAATGTTTCTTTGGGAATCTAGAAATAAACTAATATCTCATCCGATTTTTTATGAGATTTCAATAAAAGGACGAGATGCATTAGACTAGAGGATGTATCACTTTTATTACTTTTTATGCGCAGGTTTGAAAATAACATTTTAACAAATAAATTACACATTTTAATTCCAATTTTACCTAAAAATATTACCAAAGCAATTATTATTATTATTTTTAAATCAGAGATTCATATTTTTGAAATGATACATGGGATATCATTTTTTCGGATGCAGCACAGTTACCAAATATATTCTACAAATCTAAATCGTATTTTTCTGTGATTGGCATTTTACAATTTTCGAAGTAGACACGGTTAAAATTATTAAATTAATGTGCTACATAATACGATTTTTATATTATGCAACTAGATGTACTCAACAAAATAAATGATAACGCTAATAAACAAAAATATTTTTTTCAGCAAATGACAAACGAATGGAATTTATTTTCTTGAAATAGAAAAATTTAGCATATTTTAAATGTTATAAAATATCATCATTATAGATTCTTTAACCTAGGATTGTTTGAAACTTCTAATATAAAGAATAGAGTGATTATTAAAATCGAACCTAAAAAAAATTTCATGATAACCTAATGCATGTTATATTTTTATAAGAGCTCTGTTGCTATTGACGATATGCGAGGATCGAACTCGCAACCTTATGGTTCGTAACCGCGTAACATGACCACAAGACAAGAGAAATTTCTCAGGTCTCGTAGCTGTTATCTGGCTTATAAAGCGTCACCACAGCTCTGTACGTTATACTCTGACAATAAATGATAAGGATACCATTAGAACTTAATATACAATGTGCTTTAGGAATGTTCTTTATGTGCTTTAGAAAGATTCGTGATGTGGGTAATTTTTCCTGGCATAGCCAAGAAAGAATAATATGAGTGAGCATACCCATATTTTCTGACAGACATAATAGTGATACAACAGTAGAAAATATGTAAAAAGTAGTTTAGACTGTAAAGAGATCATTAGTGATATGAGATCAGGTATAGTGTTAATAATATTTTAACCTAAAGAGAAAATAATTAACGGTCTTTACTGTTCGTTACAGTCATCTTTATTGTATCTTTCTGTAACAGACGGAGAAGAAATATTAAGTCAAATCTGGGCTTATTCAACACTAAATAATAATTTATTTAATTTTTATATACAAACAATTAATGATTTCAAATAACATCTGAGATGATTTTCCATGGTAAATAATTTCTTATCGATAATAGCTAATATTCTGAAGATAAGTACAGATGTAATAAAATGTGAGAAAAGATTTTTTTGTATAATTTTTTCTTGTCATAAATTACAAAGTCTGTATCTAATATTACGAAAATGTCTAATTCATATTTATAGAAACTAAATTTAATCACATTTAAGATTTGTATAATTAATAAAATGTTTTTTTTTCTGATCAGCTAACTACTATGCACGGAATAAAGAAAAATAACTATTATAATTAAATAAAAATATTTTTACTTTTATTATAGCTAAAATCTAACCATATCTTTCTCGACAATTTTATTAAGATTTTTTCAATTGCAATCGAAAATCGCATTTAAATTTCCGTATTTATTATTCATTGTTTTTGATGGATGACAAAAATTTATAAGATGATGTAGTTTGGGGAAAGATCGTTACATTACAAACAATAAAAGCTATTGAATTATTTATTATCTCTTACTTCGCTTTCTTTTTGTATTGGAAACAAGATAAAAATTGAAATAGAAATGGATTTTCACATATATTTAGTGTGGATTTTATTTCAATGTAAATACTTGAAAATTGTTATTTAATATTGGTAGCGCAATTAATTACAAGAATATTAAAAGAATAATAAGATTTAATAATAGAAATATATCCAAAATATATATTGCATAACAAATACTACACAAAAAAATGTAATTTCTATAAAATATTCAAAAATTATTATAAGTGAAATTTTGAGCCATTGTTCCAGTTTTCAAACCATTCTTAAAAATGAGTATTCCATATATGATAAAGTTCACATTGTTGGAAAGCGTGCTATGATCTGGCGAACTTGAATCTTTAATTGACTTCATAAGTAGGTAAGACATACACACATGAATAATTTTTATAAAGGATATGTGATTGGAAAATTAACATCCTAATGTGGAGAGAAAGCCACAAGAAAATAGAGAAAATTGCAGAATGCCAATATATAAAATGTTAGAAATTATTGTGAAAGCATTGAATGCCGTAGGTCATCAATTACTTTCTCCAATAATACTGGAAAGGGGTCCCCCTTCAACCACGTTGGTGCCAGATATTTGCAGTTTACAAGCACACACAGTTTACAAGCATGTTTTTGTATTTTTTTTCTGCTACATATTGTCTTGTTTATCATTAGTTTTCCAATTTTTAAAGATTTCAAAAATGAATAAACCGTTTCTTGGAAATATAATTCCGTTTCTAAAGAGAATCTAGTCAGTAAAATCAGCTTGCGTTTGGACCAAATACTTCGAATACTTGGCTAATACTGCCAAGTGAACATTTGGTGGTCATAAGTAGTGATTTCTCCTCATGTATAAATTATTATCCCATATATAATTTTTATATAGTTTGCAGAAGTCATTTGATTTATCCTAAATTCATAGAATAAAGTTGCACTTATGTATGCGTAAGCAGAATAAATTTAAATTTTCAAGCAAATGTTCTGGCTACATGCCGTGATAAAAAGGTCAACAGGCGTGTTCTCGTAGATTTTAATCAAAGAAAAGAATTTAGATAAATAAAAATAGTTACATTCAGGTTTCATTTTAAAAAATCGAAATTTAACTGACAAAGTTTAGTTTTTTTTAAATACTAATTATTTTTCAAGCTTCTAAGTTTCCTTATCTATCATCCCCAAAAGCAGCATTGTGTATATTTTCCATATCTCTTACTTAATTTTTAATTTCAGCAGAAGCAAATAGCTATTAATTATTTGTTAAATATAACATATATATATATATATATATATATATATATATATATATATATATATATATATACGAAACTAATCATTTATCTCTTTTTTACTTAGAAAATAAAGATCAAATTAAAGATTTGGTTACTTCTGAAATAATTTATTTCCTGTAATAGGTAGCAGTCAATAAATTACGCCATGTCCCATTCCATCTCGGTGGAGATATCTCATCTCAAACACTTAGATCAATGCATTTCCTTCCATAATTATACGCGTAAATCATAAGAGTGTAAATATCAGATATCCGAAGTATGGGGAAATGAATTATTGAGGTAATTTCTGAGAATTAGATATTGAAAAATATGATACATAGACATGATGTTTAAACAACCTAACTGTATATATATATTACTTTATGCTTGACTAAAATGCTTAAGTAGGATTATTAAAAATTTATATACAACATTTTCTTTGCTGCATTTCCTCGGAAGTTGAAATCACGATTACTCTGGAACATATTCAGAATATTTCGAGTGTTCATGTTGGCATTGAATATGCACAGGCATTAACATCATAATAGTTGAATCTAACCACTAATAAGAAATCGGCTTATTAAATTTTATATTACAAACATTTTGAAATTCTTCAAAGGTCTGCATGTCCAGATTTTTTGGATGATCATATTTAAGGAAATGAAACAAAAATAAATTTACCACATATTCATCCTCCATGGTTATGCAAATGTTATAAAATATCTTATATTTATGTTTATGTCATCCTTTATATCTTAATATTATACCAATGGTTTGACTTCTGTCATAATGAAAAAGCCAACGATTCCATTGTACTAATGCCATATTTCATAAATTTCTGTAATCTTTGTTCCCGGGAATATTCCAGCGAAACCTTTTCCAAATACTTTCGCTATTTTTACTCATCAGATATGACATACGGGCTCTGTATGTAACAGTGCCAATGTCATATGAAGAATTTTCTCCATGAGTTGGTATACAAAATGGGTATGAAGAATCATCTTTCGTTCAAAAATGAAGTTTTCTTCCTGTATATTTATGAGATTTAAGTTCTCATTTGTTTATTTTACATACTTTCATTTTTAACATGAAAGAAATTTTTCATCTAGTTATAGATTTTTTTAATTTGTCAATTTATATGAAAATATCAACCACAATTTTGTTTTATCACATGCATACCACATGTAGCCAAAAAACTGATTGTTCATTTATTTATTTTATTCAAACAAAATGAAACAATTGTTTTTGTATTTGATTTTGATTTGTAAAAAATAAAAATAAAATCATTTTTCTTTGTATTACTAATTCGACAGTTAAAATTTCTAACAGAAATCACAAATTTTTTTTCCTCTGTTGAGGAATTTATCTTATCACCGAAAATAAAAATGCTATTTGTTTATATCAAAGCTTTCTTTAACAAAAATTTTAGCATAGTAAAAATCTATTAAATCAACATCGATAGCTCATTGCGTCACATGATCTCTTGATAGCTCCTTGCATTTTAAAATAGAGACGCGTGAACAATAAAATAATAAAATGCATTGCTACATTCTGAATTTAAAGAAACACTAATGCATTTTCTATATTGTGGAATATGTTAGAGGAATAAAAGATGGAAACAAATAAATTGCGAATTATGCAAGATTTCCTTTGAAGGACATGTCATATTATTACTATTGTTACTTTTTTATTGTAGCTTCTCTATTATTTTTTTAATAAGAGGAAAAGAATTGAATCTTTAATTGTATGTAAACTATTGAGAGAATAACGGAAGAAAGATTTTTATAATTCTCTTCACAAAAAAAAAAGTATTGATAGTTTATATTTCTCTGGAATCGTAAATGATTCCACATACTAATGCTGAAATTGCAATTATATTTTTATTAAATATTTGCCATTCAATGATTTTTTTTCTAATGTAAAAGACAAGCTTAAAATAAAATATAACGGTAAGTTCATATAATGAATTTATACTTTATACTTTACAATTTATAATTTATTTATTCCTATTTGAATAAGATAATTTTTTTATTTATTTATATGCCGTTTATTAAAGTACTCATGCTAATATTTTTAATTTTTTGTAATTTATTACTGGAAATTTTTTGCAATTTTTTCTTTAAGGAAAAGCATTTCATAAATTTGTGTTTTTATTCATGCTTTTTTTCATTTTTCTTCGTATTATTTTTTTCTTTATCTTAAAAAAGCGAAATATATTATTATTTAACCTTAATTTATTTCCGATGACATTTAAAGATAAGAATAATATTATTTTCTACGTAAATATAAATCATAAAAAAGCAAATTTTGTCAAAATAGTTTCCTTCTCGACAGCATATTATGAAATATAATAATCTCCTGACTAAACTTTTTGCATTTCAAATTATTTTGATGCGATAACTTAATTTCAAAGAAAATAGATGGTGATAAATCATCCTATTATCGTATTTTGGGTAATATTAACTTTTAACAATACTTTCAATAATTATATGAAATTATAACATCACAATTTTCACTTACAATAAAAAAAGTGAAATCCAACTCGTAGCATTAAATGCAAAGTACAATAATAAAAAAAAGTTCAAATAGTTATTCTCAAAAATAGTTTTGCCCTAAAGAAAAATATTGTATTTCTGAATATACCTTATATAGATAATGTTTCTTTTCTTTCTTTTTTTTTAGAATTCTTAAACGTTTTTTAAACTTGAAGTTACAATCTTTGTTGTTGCTGAAAATAAATTAGATTGAAACTTTATAAAGTCAATAAGATTTGGGATAACAACTTTGAATCTTAAATTAATTTTACCATCAAAAATCCGCTTTTATTTTCTTTCGATCTATCAAATAGTAAATAGATAATTTCGAAAAAAAATTTGGAAATGGAGAGAGATGCAAAATAAGAGTGTGTATACACAAACGAGTACTTATGTATACGAGTAGGCTTAGGCTCTCTAAGTAAAACTTCATGCCTTGATTATGAAATTCCTTTTCCAATTTTTTTCTTTCTGTTGAATACATTGCATTCAAAGTATTCGCCAATTTAGTAATCTCTTTATAATCGTTTAAAAATTAAATAAGTGAAAAAATTTCCTATATAATATAAAGAAGATTATTATTTTTCATTATCTTGGTCTCTGGTTTTAAATATTATGATACGAATGGCGGAGTTTTTTTCATATTTTTATATTTATTTGGCCATACGACAGAAATGAATAGACTTTGTACGCAGAATACTATTTGGTATTAGAATACGTTATATTCCACTTCAAAAACTATCACAGAAAACGTCATTCCTAGATGCATAGAGTCAAAAATGCATAATTTGAGGCATTAAATCCCACAAGCAGCAGTTGGCGAGGTCAACTTAATTACCAAAGCCAAAATTATATCATCAGCAATCAATCAATATGGGATACAAAACAGCTGTTCTAGAAGTACAATGAAGCATTTATGCGATAGTCAGATAAAGGCCTACTCTAGCACTTTTTTCAAATAACATGCCTTCGGCTGTAATGCCTTTATAAGCTATAAAACCGTTGCTTTGTCATATGACGTGGTTTCATTTGCTAAAAGCTGATGGCGCTGCTCGAGTATGGTGCAGGCAAACGAAGTCATGGATATAATTTGTTAAAATCGCCCTGTAAAAGCTGACGGTGTTCTGTAATAGTGCGGATTGTTTTAAACCCAAAGAATAGATTTAAATGTATGAGCACACTTACAAAACTGAGCCACTCAACGACATTGGTAAATGTTCAACTATTTGGGAACCATTTGCACCTAATCATGGACTCAAACAGATGCGGAATTTGCAAATGTGAAAATAAACCACTTCAACAAAAACCGATCATTATTGGTTTGAAGGAAATTCTTCACAGTTCTAGTTAAGGATTTGATCACCTGGCATACGTCCTATCGGACATATATCGAATATGATCGGAAGGTCAGTGCATGCACAAAATAATCAACCTTCAACACTTTCAGAATTATGAAAGGCTGTGGAGACATTCTGACTAAACATTTTTCAGAGATTTTGACGTTGTGTCAGAAACGGTCTTTTGCGATATTAAGAGATATATCTTGAATATTATTACTTGGATATGTATATCCAATTTTATACATTCCCCTCTATGGAAGAGACTGCTTTCTTTGTAACGATCATATGAAAAAGAAATTTAGATAAGAAATTATATTGTTGTCGAGTTAACATATTATTTTCAACATTGACTGAATTTGAATAACATGAATTTATTAAGCACTATTCTTTGATGCGATAATTTTAGATTGCGTAAAAACAAACTATTTTTCTGTTAAATTAAGTAAGAGCCAGTATGATAATATATTTCGAAAATTTTGAATGGATAATTCAAATACTTCAATAAAAATAAAATATCATTTACTTTAATTTTTCTCCATTTACAAGCATTAACAAAAATATTTACTATTTCATCTTTTTCCTAAGAAAGGTAAGCAGCATGACTGAGTGAATTTGTATTCGTAGCTTCAAAGGTATCGACTTTTTTCACAATCCTGCAGGAGCCCAGGATGTATGGATTTATACCATGTAAGGCAAAACCCCATCTCTCCATAGACAGACAGCTCATCCTGTATGCTGTTAGATATTGATCACCTTCTCCGATAAGGAATCGAGGAAATTGAAAACGTAAATTTTTGTCTCTATACTATCCAAATTCTTTCTGCTTTCGCATCTTTCCACACTTTCAAGAGTATTATCTTCCTTCACATGAGCAGTAATCTAAAATAGAGATAGGAATCAGGAAATTGTTTATTCGCTTCATAATTACCTTAATTTATTACCATCATTTTAAGAATTAATAATTTGCACATAACTACGTGAAGAAGATTTTATTTCTATATTCAGTTTTTACCCAGGAAAATGCAATTGAGAATAGGAATTCTAAGTAATTTTTCACGTATTATGATATGTATAATTAACTTAAAATTATTGACACTTAATATATTTTTTAAAGATTACTAAATTAAAAGCGTAATTTATTTGCTTAAATTATAAGCATACTAAAATGTTTTATAACATCACATAGCATACACTTGCATTGTGATAAATTGATAAGGAATCTGACTAAAATTTCTTCACACTCTTTATAAATTTTTAAAAAAAATTATACTTCCTTGAAATGTTTTAAGTTATAATTTTTTCATTTGACTAATCAAATTCAGAATTCATTGCTAAATATTTTCAAGATTTTATTATTAATTTTCAAAAGTGCATTATTATATGCAGTTAAGTCAAATTGTTACGTGAAATTATCAAATATTGAAATATAAGGAAATAAATTTTCAACTTCTAAATATAATAAATAAATTTTAAACTTGTAAATATAATAAATAAATTTTAAACTTCTAAATACATTAGTAATTAACTTTACAACTTATCTGTAATTTTGAACAATTTTATATGCGCACTCTTATATTATTTAAATCATAGAAGATTGAATATATCAAACAATTTCATCTTGCTTATAAAGAGAATGAAAATAAAAATTTTTTTATCGTTTTTCATTCAGTAAATACATATTATTTTATTTTCTAATTCAAACATTTCAATTTTAATGTGATATACATTTTAGTTATATATTTAGATTAATTCAGTATAGTATATGTTTTAGTTATTAAAATATCCTGCTACTCATTTTCTAAATGATATACTTCTATTTCACACATCTATTTATTTTTCTCATTGTATATTTTTAAATCTTAGATTCAAATATGAAATTCACACAGAATTAATATTTAATAATTTATGTTTCTTATGGAACATTTAAAATATAGTATTTTTTATGAAAAATTTGATAATTTTTGGAAACCTTTAATTATTTGTAGGGCCTTCAATAAATAACAAAAACAATAAATATAATGTTTCTTATGTTTATATATCTGATTTTAAAAAACATATAGAATTCGACTGTTGATAGAACCTTATTGAATTCTAATTACTTTTTCCCCTTATACTTGGCGATAAAATCTTTATAAAATATTTTGTAGCATTTGTGATATAAGTGCTTTTTTATACACTAAAAAATATTCAGGATATTTCTACTATGTTTTCCACTTTAATTCTTAGTTTGTTTTTCATGCATTAATGAGCTTGCAAAAGAAAGTTTTTATTTAGGAAGGGAAATAATTATATTTTAATCACAATTTTAATTTAAAACTGAAAAACTAATTTAGACGAAAAACAAATTAAACGGGATTCATATTTCTTACAAAATATTTGGCTTCAACATATCGAAATCATATATTAATGAAGAACGTTATTTATGTATGACTCAGGAATAACTACTATTTAGAATCACGCACATTTAATTACATTTAGGACGGACAATTACATTAACATAAAAGAAATGAATATTAAATAGATTTCGTCGAATATTCGTCGCAGGATTAATTCACATGTTCCGTCGCGTCTTTCGTTCAGAGACCCGTCTCGTCTCACACGTCCTGACTTTCGTTCAGACCCGTCTCGTCTGCACTCCGTCTGACAAGCATCAACACCTGTTGGCCAGCAGATGGCGCTTGTCATCAGGCGTTCGTCACTACATTTATATTTTTGAAATTGAATAAAATTACATACTAAGAAATATGTATGTGATATATTTTATAATAATAGTTGAAAGACCACAAGTGATTGAACTAAGCCATGGATGGTGAACCATTGGTACACGTGCCATTTATGGCACGCGATACAATATTTTGGACACGTCGCTGATCAAAACGGTTTGCATTTTAATTCAAAATAACAAAGTTCACTATGAAGTATTATGAACAAATGTGAGTGCTCCCATTCCATTTAAAAAAGGGCAAAGGGTACGGCTGTTAAAAATTCGCTTTCTGAGAAAGAAATTGATTTGAAAATAATTGTATCAGTAACTAATAGTACTCCAAATATGGTGGGAAAAAATGGTTGCATTAGTTTATTTCAAACAGACGTAGGACATTGATTCTTGAATTCGAAACTTCACTGACTTATTCACCAACGAGTCTTGTGTTGGAAGAGTGATTTAACATCTCTTGATAATGTAATGGCATTTGTCTTAAAAATTATCAACCTCGTATCTTCGCAGGCTTTAAATGAACGGAAGTTTGAGGCTTTGTTGAATGAAGTGAACTTGGTGTATAATGGCTTACTAATGTATAATAATGTTCGCTGGTTGAATCGCGGGAACGTACATCAAGGATTTGTTGACCGCCTGGAAGAAATCGGACTGTTTCTGCAAAATGAGGGGGAAATTCAACAATATTCACTGTTGTTGGAGGTTATGTGGCTCTCAAAATGGAGGTTTTTTAAAGAAATATGCTAACATTTCAATGAATTGAACGTAAAGCTTCAAGTCACAAATAAAAAAATTATCATCACGATGAATCTCATTCGCGCTTTGGATTCAATGTTTTAGGAACAATATTATTAAAATAAACTACAAGTTTTTCCTAAATTTGAAAAAAATGTATGTATTAAAGATTTATATATACATAAGAAATATACATAAGTAGAAAAAGTTATTGAAGAATTTGTTTCCGTAATTGATTTGTCAATCAAGGGAATTTCATCCAGATTTTCTCAGTTCAAATATTTATCGGAAACGATCGAGTTTATTATGTACCCTGCGTGATGTGACTTCATTTGATAAACTGAACTTTTCTCAATTCGATTAGTTGGAAATTGAAGAATTTGAAATGCAATAGATTGATTTCCAGTCTTGTTCAATATGGATTCAAAAATTTATTCGAACAAGGAAAAAGGTGGAATGGATTGAAACAGAAAGATTAACAAACAATATAAATAAATATGCCAGTAACGAAATTTCGGAAACATGGAATTCGATTCCAGACACATTTAACGGTTTGGAGAAGCTGGCTCATGTTATTTTAACTATATTTTCATCTACCTATGCCTGCAAGTATTTATTTTCAGAGATGAATAACCTTAAATACTCGCTTAGAAACCGTTTGGCAGATGACTCAAATTCAGCATACATTCTGCGAAAAGTAATATCTGGCAATCCTAATATAAGTTATAAGTAGTCATCTAATCTCCAACAAAAGAAGTTACACTACTATTACTTTAATTTGAATTACACGTATAACTAAAACCTTTACTACTATACAGTGAAAAATGTATTTTTTCGTAGTAAATAAAGAGATGTTAGTATTTAGTTTTATTATTTTCCCAATAATCACAAGTCAAAATTATTTGAAAGCACGTCTATACCTCATTAAACATTTCTTTAGAAAAAATGGCAAGTTGATCCTAAAGGTTCGCTACCTCTGAACTAAGTTAAGATTAAGTTTTATTTTTCTTTACATTTGAACAGTGAGAATATTTAACTTTCAATTTTTATTATGTAGATATATGTAGTTTAGTGATTTTTTTTTCTAGTAAGTCTACTTTTATTCTTCGAGATATCGGATTTTTTATTATCTTTGTAGGGAGTTTGGTACTGACAAATGGAATGCCTCGTATATAATACAAATCATACAATTTCCCATAAAATATTTTGACACGTAACTCATGGAGTTTGAGTTTGATGGCGTTTACTGGCGCTAAAACCATTTCTGATTAATACCAACTATAAGGTATTTGAAAACATATGGTTCCTTAAAAAGGTGCATGGTCACATTTTAAAAGGTAATTCAAAACCTCTGCAGGTTATTCAAAACCAAACACTGTCACAAATACTCTATTCTAGAGAAGAAAAAAACTGTTGTAAAGATTTGAAGCATTAAAAGAGAATGAACAATACTCATATAAAATAGAAGAAACCTATCATTTTTGAAAAGGTAAAAAGATGAGGATGAGGAACTTTGTTAAGGGTGTCTTTTAAAACTAGGTGAGGCGAATGAAAACATTGAACTCGTTGAGAATTAAAACGTTGGCACTCTATAAGAATGTGTCGAACTGTCAAAAGGCATTGACATATTGTACATCTAGGGGTGGGCTCCCCCAACAACAAATGTTTATGTGTAAGTCTCGTATGGCCAATTCTTAAACGAGTAATAATTGTATCCAATTTTCTGCTAGGTAAACGGGCAAAATTCGATGGAATATAATGAAGCGTATTTACCTCTTTTATGGTCCATGGTCCTCTTACCTCTTTTATGGTAAAATGGTCCATTCTGATTGCCATTTTAAATTTAGAATGATTTTTATATATCTCTTGATGTTGTTAAAAGGAACAGGGTCATTTAAAAGGCTGGTAGCCAATTTCGCTGCCTCATCATCCAATTCATTGCCCGGTATACCTACATGTGAGGGAAACCACCAAAATACCAGTGAATAGCCTTTACATGTAAGACTATCGTGCAATTCACGAATCTTAAAAGTTAATACATGGCTGAAGCGATGGAGTGATGTTAAGGACTCTAAAACACTCAGTGAGTCTGAATAAATAATATAATTGTAGGAGGACCATTAGAAATTTGTGATAATGCATAAAGGATAGAAAAAATTTCTGCAGTAAAAACCGAATATGATGGATGAAATTCGAATGAGATTATGGAATTGAGAAAAACGCAAGCGTATGAAAAGAGTATTTTGAACCATCTGTGAACACTAGAATGAAATTTTTGTATATTTCCATATGATGTGCAAAAAGCTGCTGGTAAACTGCAGGAGCTGTGTTAGACTTGTCGAATGTTTTAAATGGATTTAAGTATTTTAATCCATGCGAACTCCATGGATAACTCATTGAATAACTCACGGATAAAAGCTTTCAACATGTTTATTTTATTTATTTTTTAGTTTCATCTTTTACTATATTTTCTCAGGTTTTCTTTTTTAATTATCGGAAGGAATAGAGAAACTTCTTTAGGATTACCGACTTCCGTAAAAGGAATTATGAATTATTCTTATAATGGAAGAAATTAAGGACTTCAATGAATGTTGATATTTGCTACAGTTTCAATTGTTGCTAAACTAATTTTTCTAGATAATAATAATAATTATTATTATTATTTTTTTGCAGAAGAAAAAGACATATTTAAATTTATTTGAAATAAAGATACACCAGAAGAATAGTTCTTAAATTCTATAATTCACTATAGATATTTTATGGTATCTTTAGATTCTATAAATCACTATAAATAATATGTATGGTCATATTTTTCCGTTCATATTATGAAAAATTAAAAAATAAATTAAAGACCGGTTAAATACCCGAAAACAATTAATTTAAAATATTTAATGATATATAACTAGTTATTTAGTTACTTTATAAAGCTGAACTTATGAAGTTACTATATGAGCTAAATTAAACCGTTTTTGGTTGATAATTTAATAATCATTTTAATTTTTGTTATATGGATTAAAAATTTTAATTCATTTTATAACTTTGCTCTACTAAATTAATTAATTTCGTAAATTACTTTAGAATCATGTAGTTCGGATTTTAATTTTTATTATATAAATAGTTCTTCATACAAATTTTAATTTTTATAGCCTCATAACATCATATAATAACCTCATTTGTATGAAGAACTGAAATTTTAAATTTCAAACGCAAGGAAAGTGGACATTAACTTCTTAAAAATAAAATAAAATTGCAGTTGAAATATTTTTTTCTGCATATTTCAATGAAATCAATATTATTTTCCTTCCTACATTTGTTTATTTATTTTTATTTTTATACAAATTGAGATATGTGGAAAACCTCTTGCCCATTTACAATAAGATAAGGTTCTTTTAAATATTTAAGAATAATTCCTTATACCTTCATATATCAGTGTAATTTCTCCTTCACAGAAAGTTCATGTTCTTTATATCTTGATATAAGTTTATATCTTTTAAAGAAGGAAAAAGAGTATATTTAACGTACAAGATACAATGCTTTCATTGATTTTCATACAGAACTTTAAAAATGTGTTCATAACAAATAAGTGATGTAATTCAGACTGAATTTTTAATTTAAAATAGTAAACTTATTCATTTGTAGATAAATATAATTTCCTGCTTATAATTCACACAATGCAATATAATTTAAATTTTTTAGTCTCGTCCCATTGACTTAACACAATTTACAGATTTTTCGCTGCAAATTTTTTGGCGCTTTATTCTTCTTAGTCTTTTTACTGCACTTGATGTATTACATATAAATATTCCTTTGGGAAATTAGAAACAATATGAGAACTTTTTCTATAAAACGAAAACTTCTGTATTTTAATGCTCTAAAATATTATTGATCGTATATTGATTTAAAATATTATTCAAAACTTTAAAAAATGAATTAATATTGACAATAAAAATTGAAGTAATGTACAAAATTCATGTGAATTAACTATTTTCAATTACTTCACACTTTAATCTCACTCTGGGGCAGGCTTGAGAATATGTGGCATGTGTCAAATTACTACCAATTTTCTACTGTAAGAACGATTTTTATCACGAGGAAGTAAAGTTTCACTTAGGTTCTTATCCTTTTAAAATTTATGGATGAAAAATCTACCTGAAATTTATCTGTTGACAAGCAACATCTTAGTACTTTATTGGCCTCTTTTGGATTCGCTTTGTTTTTCTCCGAGCTGCATTTGCTGCCATTTGTTTCTATGTATAAAATATTCGTTTTCTTGTGGCTTACTTTCCATTAAAATATATTCAAGTTATTTTAATTCATTCTGGATTTGCAGAATGAAAAAAAATGCTTAATACATCAAATACCCAGCAATATATCAGAAGCAAATACCCCAGCAACAAGCCCGCAAAATGTTTCTAATTTCATCACGATATTCATAGATTTCAGAGTTTTATCGTTTTTCATAGCAGTGACTATGGTATATAATGAATATATTAATGCTTAAAAGTGAAAACAAATGTAGAATATATATCTTTTATTTATCACATCTCACGCAAGGATCAGGATCAAGTCATCGACTTCTTATACACTATTTTACTCCCGTCTTCATGACTAAGAAAGCCCATTATGCAAAATAACTTTTCACTTTGATTCAAATGCCTCACATTACTCTTAATTAAATTATTTTTCTCCTATGTTTAAGTATATATCCTGTACAAAGTTTCCGCATATATCCAGTAAAAAGTTTACGCATATATCCCGTACAAAGAATACATAATGGAAATAAGGAATATGATTAAAGGTATTGTACTGTTTGTAAAGATAGATATTGAAAAATTGGAATTTTGGCAAAGTTCATATTCTTTATTTTAGCTTTTAAAATCTTCATAATACATTAAATAAATATATTTTATCAATAAAATTCAGAGTATAAACAGCATAAAAAAGAAATGCTAAACTATCGATTCATTTTTAGATTGTGACTTGTCTAGAATTATTGTTATAATTCTAGACAAGTTTAGATTGTTATATTGTCTATCCTCAAATATGTATTATTTTTTGCAATAAATCTGTAATAAAATGCGGATTATAATGGTAACATTTTTCATTCCTTGTGAAGAATTCATTTTATTGATAAATAGGAAACACCGTCTGGCAAAGATAAAAGATTTCACAATTCATTCCTGCCAGAAAATCTATTAAATCAACGTCAGTAAAGGAATGTGATGCATTGTTTTTAATATATCATTTAATCCCTTGAAAACAGACAGTTTTAAATCAGCTCATTCTGCGAGTAAATTAACCATAGAATGCACAGCCACTTTCTAAATTTCCTAAAGCGTTTTTTACATCTCTTAATCTCTTTGAAAGAGATAAGGTGAGAACAAACGAGTTTTGAATTACACAAGATTTACATTTAAGAACCTGTCATATTCCTCCGTCTAATTACCATTACTTAGCTGTCTCCTCTTCTATTTCTTCCTCTTACAAATGGAAAATTTTTTAATCAATATTTATCACTAATGTGAAACCGCAAAATGGATAATGGAAATTGTTATTCCCTTTCTTCTAATGACTGGATTCTTTTTTTTTTCGAGCTTTAATATAAAGGAGAAATAATTTCAATTATTAATACCGGGTGAGATAATAACTAATGAAATCAATCGAGTTTTCTTAAAAGATTTAGAAACGAATGCTTTTTCTTTTGTTAGTAGTCAAAGGTAAAATTTAATTCGAATAAAATGATAAGTATAGATAATTATTAGAAGAATCTTTTTACTGCTATTTTCATGACGTGATTCTCAAATGGATTGATTCTGATAAGTGGGTACAAATGGTAACATATTTTTCATTCCTGGGAAATGTGAGTGGCTAATTGAAGTTATTATTTGCCATTAATTATTTCTTTGTTTATGCTTTTTCCCCATTACTCATTATGTTTCATTAGCCTCATTGCAAATCAAATCGATACATTTTCTATTATGCCTAAATACCGCTCTACAGCGTCCATTTTTATTTGTCTTTTCAGAATTCGTTCCTTTATATAATTTGACAGATTTTATATAAATAATTTGATTTCGAAAAATGATGGAAGCACATGAAATATTATACAGATAACTTCATATACTTCGATATATATGTTTGGTATATTTATTTTCTATATCGATAAGATTGACAGGAAAATATTTAATTGACATTTTGTATATTTCAGCTTAAAATTCCTTATTTTGTTTTATCAATAAAATATCACTATATAGAATTTTTATATTGCTAAACACATTTCGATATAGAATATAAGAGCATGATAAATTTTAACAATAGACGCACAGTCACAATACAGTGATAAATATTTTTATAGAATATTTTACAGAATTACACAATATGTCCAGTCAAATCGAAAACAATAAGCTAATTTCGGAATATAAGAAATATGCAAGTACCTCCTGCTAGAAAAATATTTAAATGTGGTGAAATATTATTATATATTGTTTGAGTCAGTGAAATGCTGGAAAATTTTTAAAAACTAGATTTGTACATAGTCATAATGAGTTACCTTGGTAAAACAATTTTGCTATTAGTTTAACGCTATTTGCTATTAGTTTCCTTATTTTTAAAACTTTGAATTTTCTTTGTCTAGGAATAAATACAATATCCGTCCTTAAATGACTGAATCAAACTTAGACGCAAAAACTTAGTTAACTATTAGAATAATATCTTATTAGAATGTTGGATTTCTTTCTATTATTAATTTTAGAATTTTAGAAAGTAACGAAGCGTTTCAAAGAAAACTTTAGATCTTTGGTATAATTGCTGTACCTAAATTTAGATTGACCAATGGTGCTCATTTACGCAACATTTCAATCGAAATAAGTAAGAATTTATACAGTCATAGGAATCTACTTTTCTAGTGAAAGATACCATTGCAAATACGATTGTTATTTCAAAAGATAGAGTTTTTCTTACAGATGTTTAATTGTACAGCCTCAACTTATATCTGTTAAAAATGTCCGAGTTATAATTTCTATCGTTCAGAAAGTACTTTTAAAAAAAGGCCGAGGATATTCAAAACAAAGACTTGCAAGACAAGAAGCGTCATTTTGCTTATACAATTTCATTTTCTATAATTTCCTTTCAACAAACCGAAAGAAAATCCGTCTTAATGGAATCAAAATCTTTGGACCTGCGTTGTCAATTTATAAACTAAGGACATGCCAGTTATAGTCCCTAAATATATCTTCATACTATTATTAAAAAGAAAATGCATTGGTCTGAGTATTTTGTACGAAATATAAAAGAGTATTTTAATTTGGTCAGCCATCTTCAACATAATGACTTTAAATTCTTTAAATTGTATGGCTCTTTTTCCTTACCATTTAGAGATTATAATGCAAAATCTATTTCTCTTAGAGATTTCTCAACAATTATAAAAATTAGATTTTGTAATTGTTCCGAATTTTTTTTCGTGCTCAAGCAATATGAAAACAATTCATTACCTAAATTAACTAATTTTGAGTAAATTCTAATTGTATTATGCTAATAAATTCCCTATTGCTCTACAATGACAGTGAATATCCTGCAAAACTGGAATAAAATATCACACATTTTTTTAAAAAAAGACATGAATTGATGTCCAATATGTAACGCTATGTGTAAATTGTATGTAGACACAAAATATCTCTGAATGTTTAAAATACCTTATTTGAGGTAAAAAGAGTGGGAAAATTATAAAAAAAATATATAAAAGGCATTTAATCTGATTAAAAGCCTTTTTAAAATGCCTTTTTAATTAAATTAAATGCCTTTTTAATCTGATTAAATGCCCCATTATAAAAAAAGGCATTTAATCTGATAACTATGGTTAGTCGATTGCTGAGAAAGTATTTATCAATAGAATTCTTTTTCGATGAATGCGAATTTTCCAAAAAAAGAGCTATGCAAATATTAAAAGTTCTGTGGAAAGCAGATCGCATTTAAAACAATCTTATTTCCCCTGTTATGATGTAGTATCATTTATATTTTACGTTCAAGAAATGAGTATATTCGAAGAAAATACTTTGAGTAATATTTTGAGTAATTTCAAAGAAAATACTGTATATTATCAAAGACAAATGGATGTTAAAAATAGTTATGCATTTTCAAAGTATAACCTACTGCACACTCAATGTTTTTAAGCATTTTTTTTCGATGTGCTTTTCAAAAGTCCTTATTTATTAATTTAATGATTATAATCTTAGGAGTTCTTTACCGTAGAGAAGAATCCTCATCACTTAAAGTGATAAAAATAATTCATTAATTGTATGTGTCTTACAAATGAATTATATATAATTTTTGGACATTAATTTTAAAATTTATTTCATATTCTAATATAGAGCGTTGCAGATATTCAAGTAATTCTTGTTAAATATCTTCAAAAATTTTGGAAAGGAACGCTTGTTTTCAAGATACTTTTGTTTTCAAGTACAGTATAAAATATAAATTACAATGAAACGTTCATTTTGCTAAGGTAAACATATTTCCTTTCCATGTTAATTTAATAACTCTAATATCTAAAATAATACTTCTTATAAATGACATATCTCTCATTTCTTCATATTTCCGAAAATTATTCTTTACACTATGCAAACATTAATATTATTCCGTTTTATATACAGAATTTGTAAAAAAAAAATCAAAATGTTATGTTTTTATCTTATTTCGTAATCGTATCTATAGAAATATATAAAAATTGTTTGTGAAGAAATAGTAGATAAGTAAAAAAAATTAAATACTATGGCCTAATAATATTTAAAGTGTAAATATTTATAATGCTTGCTTTTAAATTAGGGCCATTTTTTAATAAAATAAATCCATTGCAATAAAGTAAATATATTATGAAATCTAATAAAAATAACAAGAAATAAATTGAAAAGATTTACTTTGTGAAATAAAATAAGAAAATAACATTTAAGGGCAAATAAATATTATTGAAAAGAATCTAAAATCAATATTCGAAAAATATTTTTTTTTTCGATTTAAAATTTTTTTAGTATATATCTCTCTATATATAGAGAGATAGGTTTCTTTTCACTATTAGTTTTATATATGAAAACCTTTGGTGAATATAGATTTACACAATAATTTAATTTACACAATATATTAATATTTTTACACCTTTGCTTCCTTTAAAGATATTCATATATATATATATTTATAGATATATTAATACTGCATATTGCCCTATTATTGTTGCATATTCAAACTATTTTTATAATAAGCATAATATTCATTCCCATTTTGCTCATTAACTCATCAATTATAATTTAAATCGGAAATAGCAATGTTTTCTTGTTGCTTTTAAAGATTTTTTCTTATCGAATAAAATAAAATCATCTCCATGAAAAGAATGAAAGTTTTCACAAATCTTTCCTCTCGGATATTCCATTCAATTTGCCTCACTAAAGGGACGCGATTCGTCTTTAATTAAGACCAAGACCTCCAATTTATTATTAAAAGCAAATAGATTTGAAAATAATATTACACATCACTATTTAAAAATTTTTAAATACACGTTAATGCACTTTTTATGTCAGCTAAATTCGTTTCATAAGAGAAAGGATCAAGGAAATGAGTCTTAATGTGGGATATATTTACATTCAGAAAACCATGACACATCCCGTTTTATCCACAGTATTTCTCTGTCTCTCTTTTGAATAAATGGAAAATTCTCTAATCAGTAAATGCACATTAAGACTCCATCAAATGCATTAATAAAAGAGAGAATGGAAATAATTTGAACTTTTGCTCAATAAATGTTACATTTTTTAAAAAAAGAAATCGTACTATGAGCTTTAAAGTACACTAATTTTCAATATTGAGGAAATTGAATCCATTGAAATCATTCAAGCTTTCGAGTTTTATTAATGGAGGCTTTTCGTTTTGTGATAAATGAATTAAATAATAGGCATTAGTAATGGATATATACACAATTTTTTTTTTCATGAAGAAAACATGATTTTACGATTAATTTTTCTGATCTTTTTATTATATTAAAAATATTGACTAATTCTTCTATTATAAATGAATGCGAGTCGCTAAATGAAATAAAAATCCTTGTTTATTATTTATAAAAGAATGGTTCTTTAAAGTAACCCATCGACATTTCTTTTCAAATTTTTGTTTACACAAGTGAAGATTCCTGATATCGTGCTTTGGAAAAAGAAACTACAGTATGACATATATTTATTGGAAGCTCAATTACAAAAGCAGGAAATCATTTGCCCTCATAAAAGCACTCAAAGAAGGAATAGATAACTAGGATATTTTAAACTTTGTGATTTCTAAAAAACTGGTTCACTTCCTTAAACTTTTTTTAAAAGATATCATTTAAAGTTTGAAATTATAAATATTTTGCGAAAACATGATAACAGTGCAAAACATAAAGGCTTTATCTTCCATAACTTGAGATTCAATTTGTTGGATAATTTAAATCAATTGAAAAAATCTGACTGAAAAAATGATAGCATTGTAAATGGGAGAGGTTTGTTTATTTATTAATTATCAATAAACGCATGTGATCTACAAGAAGAAAAAAAAAGACTTCAGTTCAGCTACCTTATAATATAACATGATGTAATATATATCTGATAATTTTTTATAGAAATAATTTTAATTTTCAATAAATTATCACAAAAAGTGTAGAATTTCGCATTGTACCCTAAATTCTAGAAGAAATTAATTCAATTAATGAACAAAATTGTTTTTTTAATTACATATATATCTTTTTTACTGAGATAGTAAGCCAAAGTTACCAACAATTTATTTTCAGGATTAGACAAACAAGACCAAAAATTGAATAAAAATATTATTTCCCGAACTTTTCTTTTATACATATATATTCCCTGAAAAAAGCAGGTTATGAGCTGGTTCACCGACTGTTGATGCAAGACTCATTGCATGTAACGTTGCAAAGAGACTGCTAGATAATGAATATTTAATTGACATCGTTTCTGTGATGTAACACGATATCCATATTGTAAGGAGAGTCTCTGAATAACATCTTTTTCCCTCAGCACATGAAGTGGGTGACTGCACTGCACACTATTCTTGGTAAAATAATATTAATACTATCATTATTTAACATTACTCCTGCTGTCTGGGGGATACATAGTATTACAAATCCTATGTAGTCCCCAGACAATTTCCCTTTAGATTTTCCTCGTTCGCCCGATTTAGTTTGCAGACAATGTTGATTTACTGACATACACATCTCCCTTGTGTATTTTCTTTATTCTTGAACTTAAGGTATCTATTTTCTTACGGAGACAAAATCTTTAAAAAATCCCACTAATAAGCTATTTACGTTCATTTTCTGGATCAATGTGATTTTAAATAATTAAACATATTGATCACGAAATTCTGTGCCGTTTGAGATTCTGTAAAATGTGCCAAGTTGGGAAAGAAATAGTGAAAATTGCAACAAAGAGCAAAACACTCTACAAAGATCAACAGTCGGTGATCTATTGCACATATTCCAATTATTTTTATTCACAACATACTTAAAGCTGTGGTGAAAGGAAGGAACAAAATTCTTTGAAATATCTGAGATTTCAAAAATGTCATAGCTAATCAAGTATTTCTGTATTGAAAATTTCACAAATACGTTGTTGAAAATTACATTAGCAGCTCTAAAACAAAACGATTCCTTTCAGTTATATCCTTTTTAATTGACTTTGAAACACTTAAGGAAACATATATAGAAAATTTCAAGACAAAATATTAAGTTTTTAAGATATCAAGTTATGAGTATGAAATTTTTACAAAATTCAAGTTTTTCAAAAAAAATCATTTTAAGTTTTCATTTATCTTGTACTAAAACATAAACAATAATCGAACGCAGATATAATTGAAAATCCTTTCAGCATAAAAATTACTCAAAACGTATTCTAATACGCGTGATAAAACAAATTACAAAATAAATTTTAATTCAGAAAAGCATGCATTTATTTGATAAAATGCTGAAAAACATTCAACTTCCGTTGGTACTTTCTGTTTCATTTTCAGCTACAGTGGTTTATAAAAAATCAAATCTCTCGGTTTCTATTTATCGTAGAATTTAAAAAAATACATATTTAAAATAAAACAATAAAAAAATTGTGAATTTTGGCCAAACACTGCTTTTTAAACGTATATAGATACCTTAAAAAATTACCCATTTGCGACCAATAAGATTTCGTAATTCATTTTGTTTCATATGCTTCTGAACCTGATTTTAACTACGCTTCAAATCTAAATTTTTTAAAAAACATTTATCTACTTTAAATAACAAGAATTTTACTGATCTAATTATTGGCCGTTTAGTGATAATATCGCCATGAACATAAAAGGAATCACAGAACTATCTAGCAAAAGAAGCAAATTTATTGATTCGATGTAACTGGTAGCATCAGAATCAGAAAATTTACCGACAATTGTGTTACTCAAAATTTCAGCAATTTTCTGGAATAATTTTATAGAGTTTTAGAGAAACATCAAACAATGCCTAGAACACTTCATAAATGAACATTTTGCAATAAATGTCAATTTTTACATTGAACTACTAAAATAGGGATTCAAATCACAGACCAGCTGAATAACAGTCCTAATGCTCTATCAATTGAACTATGAGGATTACTAATAAGGTTTATTTGTGAGGAAATACTGAAATTAAATTTTTTCCTGATTTTCTGCTTCATTTATAAAACAACAATAAAAATGAATAATGGGTTGTCCATGTCTTATTATCTAAAATATACTTAAGCAATTTAGTTTTGGATTCGGTCCCAAAGTTTAAGCAACAACAGTGTATGCATTAGAAGCTATTATTCCATTAAAGCTCTGAAGTAAAATTAAAGTTTTAAACTAGGCTAATTATTATCATTATTGAAAGATAAAAAGTGGTTATTGCTAATAACTTCATAAAATTAGTAATGACACTATAAATATATGCGTTGTAAATTTTTATAATACATTTTACTTTAATTAAATACCTCTCATCAAAAACTTCTAAGAAAAATATAATTCGAAGTTTTATTTAAAATATAATAGATATATTTTATAAAAATTATGAATCTTATTATAAAATTCTATAATAAATCTATTTTTCTTACCGATTCTAATATCAAAAAATATAAGCATTAACTAGAAAAATTACTTAGGAGGTGATTTCTCTTATTAATATTAAATAAGAAAAATTGCAACTAAGTAAAACTTTTACGCAACGGAATATGAATGTACTTAATTTCTGATATAATTAATTCGATAACGACAAATAACATATTCTAGGGATAGTTTAGAGTAAATTTCTTCTAGAACATATATCAAGATGCAAATCGGATTCTATACAAACAGGACAACAAATAGCTGCTCTATGTAAGCAGATAATAGATCCTGATATGTAACAAAAACAGCATCTTATCATTGTTTTACTAAAAGCATAAGCTCTCTGTTTTCATATCTATTCCCTAAAAAAGTTCAAGTTCCATTAATGATAAGACCTTGAACCTGCTAAAGGAATGTCAGAATGAGGAGCATTTGCGCGAAAACATGTCACAAACAAGTGTCTGGATGCTTTCCGTGTTCAGCAGCCATCTCTCTTGTGCCACCTCAATTTGTTGCACGTGAGAAAATTGAAGAAAGAACCACTCAGAAAGATGTCACAATATTTCTTCTCGGCTTTCCTGGAAGGTGTTCGGTTTTTTTATTATTATTTAGTCTAGAGCAAAGACAATATTTAAATTACTCGGAAAATAAATAATTGCTAAAGGGTTTTAGTCTAACTCGAATTATCTGTACCTTATTTGTTTATATTGATTGTTTTGCAATGAACTGTCTTTATTTAAAAAAACAGTATTGTTTTAGATTTGACAAAAGATTTATCTAATTTTTTTGTGTAATATCCTGGTAGGGTCTAGTCACGTTCGTATATAACCAAGACTATCATTCAAGGATTTGCAATGAATGAAAAGTGTGTGAAATCCGGCAAAAGTGTCCCGTAACATTTAAAGTAAAAGCTTGTTTTTATTTTCTATGTTTGTTTATATCTCTTATCTCCAGTAAGTTATTTTATCGAAATGTTTACAAGGGAAATTGGAACACAGCTGTAGATCTTAGAATTAGCAGAATTGGAAATAATATGAGATAAATTTATTGCAATCTAATAATTTGTTGCAATCTCCATATATAGTTTGTTGCTATAACGTACAGAATTCTATTTTTGACTAAAGTTGATGAAGAATAAAACCTAAAGATAAAACCCACAATCTCCTTCCTAGAATTTATACCCCTCGCTCATGCTATGTGCTAACTTCTTAGGCCACATGTGGCTAAATAATAATTTTAAAAAAATTAAATTTTTAATAGCCTTAGTTTGTTTTAAAGGAATGCTTAATGTTCTTATTATTTATTTTTTGGCCAAACCTATTTTAAAGTGAACATAGTTGTTTTAGTACATCAATTTATTTAGAAAATTCTCCATATGTGGCTGGCTGTTCTCTTGCAATTTTTTTTTGTCCTTATTATTTCATATTATTTTAAAATTTGAATAATATTAATTCATCCATCGGAAAGATTGATCGTGATAAATTTCATTTAAATTGCTATGTATATTATAATTCAATTTTAATAGTTTCATTAGCAAGATATTTTTAATTTTAGACTGTAGTGTACATTTGAGCAGTGCTACTTAAGAAATCAAAAAAATGTAGTATGACCGTTACGGGCAAATACTTCTCTAGTTATAGATTTGAGATATCGTAAATATTCAACTAACTCAGTAAAAAATTTGCTAAATAAAAATTTCTCCTTAAAAATTTCCGAAAAAAAAATGAGAGTCATTTTGCATTAAAGTTTCGTGTGCAATATTATATTTTATTTAAAGTATATTTATCTAAGATAAATCATGTTTATTGAATTAATTAAAAATTAGATTGCACTAAAATGTTAAAGGAAAAATTCAAGATATCTATGTGATTATATATAAAATTATATTAAAGCGAAGAATATTCATTTATTCCAAAAAGTCAATAGTGTTTCTTCTTTGCTTGGTTCTGAAATTAAAACTTAACATCAATTAATTCAAAACTAACTAGAAAAAAATAAAAAAATTAAGTTTAAGTAGTAGTTTTGACCACACATGGAAGAAAATTTCGTTTCATCAATGAAAAATCAACAGCTTAAATATTTATGTTAAATATTTTGATAACTAAATGGAACTAAAATATTTTATTAATGAAAACAATTATAACTTTATTACAGTAAGTAAAGAATTGTATTTAATTCAATTTTGGAATACCTTATAAAAAGTTTCAATTTAGAGGAGAAGCATCAAATTTCAACAAAATTAACAAACCAATAATTCCGGATGTGGTAATTTTAATTTCCAAAAGTATAAATATAATTTCTGAAGGATTCTGAAATTTGGCTTAAAGTTTAATAAACAGATTTTAAAATTAAAATATTTCAGTATAGTCGATCCAAATTCTTCATATTCTTCTTCCAAAGATTATGCGTGCTATAATTCTAGCTTGGCATTTCATTCTTATGTAGGAAAGTATCACGGAACACCAAAAACTCAAAACACAATCAAAGATTTACTTTTATTCAAGAAAAAATAAACATAAATTATTTTAAATTTTAATCAATAGATAATTTGTCACATTTGAAGATAAAATATTTTAAAAAATGAAACTTGATCTCGAATACATTTATGTAAGGGCTTTAAAAAATATCATTATTTCATTGTATAAATCGTTTCCAAAACATTACGAAAAGTATTCTTATCAAAGGTTATTAAGATATCATTCTGATAAGATGCATTGTTAAGTTTCATATCTCAATTTTTCAGGTTTGAACTAACTTATTAAACAACAGATTTACTACCAATAGAATTTGAAACATTAAGAAAAAGGTAAGTAATTTCATTTTTATTTTTGTTAAACAATTTATGCAAATTAACATTGTTAATTCTAAGAAATGAAAGACATCATTTTGTTAATGCAGAATATTCGGAAATGCTTTCTTAATTTGTGCATATTTATATCCATTCAAATTTTTACTGCAAGGATCCTTGCCAAAACAAATTATATATTATTAAGAAAATGAATGTAAAAAAAAAGTAATCTGGAACAAATTTTAAGTAAAACTTTATTTAAATGATTCCAATCAAAATAATGAAGACCCTACGGATATCTATGAATTTCAGTTTCATAAAATGAATGCCAAGTACTGGTTACTGCAGAAATTCACTTATTATTCAAATAAATTCAGCTTCTTCTGAATTTTTGCGTCCGCTCTTAATGAATGAAAAATATTTTGTTTCTCTACTTATACATATTTAATGCTTTGGATCTAAATGCTTATATATAATTTTTATAATAATAGATTTACCTTTATGTGATCATATTATATATAAATATAAATTTTTATATATATATATATATATATATATATATATTAATTACATAAAATATGTTTTTATTTTATTTATAATTACTTATTATGTATAATTAGTTTATTATACATATTTTCAATATATACATATTCTATACAATATACTATATACAATTTATACATATATTTTTATTATTTTATTAAAATGAAATTTTCATAATTTATTTTTAAGAGAGACATTTACGTTTGAGTATTTTCTGCATTTTTCTTTTTTGCTATGTTGAATCTCATTAATGAATTAATGATTTTAGTAAAGATCAGTACAGTTATTCATATTCCTTTAAAAATTGTCACTGTATTGTAGTATTTCAATTAATGAAGCATAACAAAATTTTATTATCAAAAAATTAATTAAGGCTTTTTACTGCATCTTAAAAATGTCAGAAAAATTGAAATGGTATGTATAAAATTCCTTTAAATAAAACTCTTTAAAACTCTTCAACACATGTATTTAATAGAATATATTTTACATTAATCTAATTTTCTTTATAAAATAATATTGCAATTTATTTATTTCTATTAAATCTAATTTTTTTATTTTTTTATTTTTCAAAACATTTCATAATTTTTTATACTTAAGAAGAAATTAAATTTCCTAAAAATAAGCTGTTACAAAAATTATGATCTCAATCTGTTAGCTAATGGTAAAGTTGTAAGATTTGGCAAATTTATGAAAATACTTTAATATTCCTCTTTAAATTATGAACATATAGAAATCGCAGAAAAAGAGCTTCTTAAAAAATCAGTCTCTCCCTTCTTTTCTAAAATTCTTGGAAAAGCAGTTTTGTAGCTTCTCACCATTACCCATCACTTGTGTATTTTTTTTTCTGAATTATTCTGAATATTTCTAAAACACATGCAAATGAATAGGAGAATAAAAATATTTTGTTACTAATGGGGGGGAGTAATTTATTTGTTCATTCTTAAAGATAAAATCTTGTGGTTCAATATGTATCAGTGCACAAGCAGGAATTCCATTTTTAGAGTAATTGTACTGCTATGAAGAAAATTTTGTTCGCACAGTTTCAATTGATATATTAGTATTGACACATCTATTTTATACATTCATTATCATAAAATAAATTTATTTTTACTCGTTGCATAATATGATCAAAACTGTTACATAATAGTTATCATATCGTGTTTTTTTATAAGGCAGTTCTTATAAAGCAATTATATCATGTGAAAATAATAATCACCTGTTTCCTTTATAGCTTGAAGTTATTTATGTTCTTGATAAGGTTTGACCATCTACTAAACTAAACGATGTTTCCTTTTTAAAGCAATTGTATTAATTTGAATATTTATTTATTATTCTCTACTGCTTTCATTTGATATTTCCTTCATATTTTCGCAACAAAGTTTACTTTAAATATTCATAGATTAATTTTAAAGAAGGTAGATAAAAAAAATGGAAATTTTTAAATTGTCTAAATAATTCATATGACTAAAATGTCTAAACTCTTTTTGAAATTCTTGAACAATATACAATGAACTGTTTAGCAAATTCAAGTATTTTTTATAATGCTTATTAATAATTATTTTAGAAATTCTTGCTAATATTAATATTTTTTGCATACAGAAAAGCATCCCCATGGCTTTCAGAAATAAAACAAGCATCATTAAAAAATTTTACAATTTTAGTCCGTAAATGAAAAATCACACTTTGCGAGAAATTGCTTCAGATTTTAAAACAACCAACTCTGAATGATGCATTAAAGTATGTTGTTTATCTTGTAGCAAGAGACATGCTTCCATTTTCATATTAGTTTCTAACAAAAGCAATTAATCATAACATATGTTAATTCTTCATTGCTAGCAAGACAGATGGTTAATTTCATGAAGAAACTTTCTATATCGTTTGTAAGAAAAACATTAATAAATATTATAGAGATCTCTGCATTAACTTTTAAGCTGATAACATTTTTTTTTTTTTTTTGAAAAAGGGAAATAAGAGATAATGTTGATATTATGAAAATGTTCTAAATCATGTCATATTTTTTTAGATCAATGGCGAAATCTGTCAAGAAAATAGCAGTGCTGGGAGGTGGTTTCGCTGGAATGTGTTCAGTTACTTGCTTAAAAGAAGAAGGTGGTTTTGAACCAGTATGCTTCGAGAAAACATCCAATCCAGGAGGAACGTGGTATTACAGGGAAGAATCTGTTATCGGAGTTCCTTCCATCATGCCCACTACTATTATCAACCACAGCAAAGAAATGGGCGCTCTGAGCACAAGTCCACCTCCAAAAGAGAACAACAATTTCATGAGACACTCAGAGCTCTACGATTATGCAATAAATTATTTCAAGTCCAAAGATGTTCTGAAGCATGTTCAGTGCAACATGGAAGTGATAAGTGTGAAAAAAGCACCTGATTACGAAGAAACAGGTAGATGGGTCGTTACTGTAAAGAATACAGTATCAAGTGAAGAAACCACTGATACTTACGATGGCGTAATGGTTTGTGTAGGGCATATAAACAGACCAAAAATGCCATCATATCCTGGTCAGGATTTATTCAAAGGAAAAATCTTGCATACACACAGCCTGAAAGGAGTTGAGTCATATCGAGACAAAACGGTGGTTGTTGTAGGCATGGGTTGCTCAGGATTGGATGCAGCCGTGGAGATAAGTAATGTTGCAAAACAAGTAAGTATTCCTGAAATTTTACATTTCTTTCGCTCTCAAACATTGCTATAATATTTAAAATAATTTTTAATTTCCCTTTTTCATCCTTAATAATGTTCGTAATTAAAGTTAGAAGGAATCATACAGACACAATGGATTTACATTGTTAATAAAATTCATTACAGAGATTAAAGAACAGAATGTTAGAATAGAGATTAAAAAATATGTTTTTGTACCATTATGTCAGGTTAGTTTCATGTGCTAACAGAATCAATACTTTGTTTTGAAAATATCTAAAAGGAGTTGCTTTACAGTCAGAATAAATCGCATGGCATTCCCAAAAAATAGTTAAAAAAGACTGATTTTTTTAATTTAGCATTTTTATTTAATTTAGCATCTATCGTGTGAACTTTGATGTTTTTCTCATTAATTCTGGTAAAACTATATACCCGAGAAAGGAATTTGCATTTTAAACGTGCTGTTTCCAACCGGTTGAAACCAAAATATGAAACAAGGCTATAGTCAAAAAATCACATAGCAAATTTCCTATATTTTAGTCATTACGGTTTTGAGTAATCGCTTTTACATATTTCTGAAAGTACAGATAGATAGAAAATCAATCCCTGGGTGGATGATTTGACTCCAAATTTAAATCTTAAAATCTAAACTTAAAATGGTAAAACCATGAAGCTAATTTTGCTTATATAAGTCGTTATTTATGCTCGTCCTAAATATGTGCATTATATTTTATTCCTTTAACTCTTTTCGTTTTATAGTTGCTTTGTTAAATTGTTTTCAAACAGCCAGACAGATAAGACTTCCTCAGAATGGATTTCTCTCCAATTTTGAATGAATTTTACAAAATTGGTTGAAAACGCATATACGAAATTTCATCAATCAAATTCAAAACACTTTTGAGTTATCTTTATCAGAAACAGACAAATGGTCTGACAGGTAGACAGATATAATGCCAATAATGTATTTTTGGGACTCAGGTAAATCGAAAATGTGGAGTTTAATCAAAATCACGAATTTGACTTCTTTTCTTTTTTTTCTTCTTTTTTTTTACAATTACATGCTTTTTTTATAATTCGTATTCTATAAAGTAAAAAGATGCTTAAGAAAATGAACACTCAGTATTTTTGAGAAATTTATCGGAATACCAATAAAGAAAATAAAATCCTTTACTACTACTAGTCTATTTTCAAAAGAACGACATATTTTAGTTGCATAAAATGTTTAGATATTCTGATGAGATTTGCTGTACCTAATCATAATGAGATTATATATAGTCGTATGTTACTAGGTTCAATCGTAATACAGCAAAAGAATTACTCAAACATCAGTCGGAAGTATGAAAAAGGACTTTAAGCCATTAAATTCATTTTCTAATATATAGACAAATTTTATAGATAGAATATTTTTATTCTTGTAGATGAGTGTAAAAAAACATTTCATTCACTTACAATTATTCGCTATAGGAGCTTATTTTTTTCTTTATACTAACCGATTCTAGAGAAAACAAAGCATTTTCATGCATTTAGGTATTTTAGTTGATGAATGCTATTGGATCTATGTGTCTAATTATAGTAGCTATGAAAATAAATGCTTTTTGCAATTTTTTTTGCCCGGGGGAGGAGGGTGGAGACCTTGGTTATATGAATAGGGTATAACTTTAGTTATATATGCACCATATATATTGTTTGTATGCTCACATCGTAATTTTTGAAGCAATAAGATAAATTAATGACTTTAGATGTAAAGTATAAATTTAGTTTATATAAAAAGAATGCATTCCCCCTTAAAAAGGTACTTAATATTTTCAAATTGTTAATTATTTTCCATTGCCCTAAATTTGTAAATATTTTGGTTTATACGTGTTCTTTGTTTTTAATATCTGATTCAAATCCGATAGATGGATGAGATAATAATAAGCATGAAGCAATAAAATAAAATTATTTCTTTTTATTGGATGTATAATTTGCAGAAAAATAGATGTATATATTTAAATATTTAGAGAAAAATTTAAAAAAAAATAATCACATCTTATAACAGCACATAAAGAATTTTAACCAAAGAAATTTAAGTATGAATTCAAATTTTTATCGGAATCTTAAATTTAATATACTTATATGTTATTAGATTTAGAATTTAAATATGCTGCTTCGCATCAAAATAATGCATTTAAAAACACTCAGTTTTCGCTTATATGAATTATATGAATTATACTTTCAGGTATACATTAGTACTCGTTCTGGAGCTCATGTCTTTCAGCGCGTTGGACCTCATGGATATCCCTACGATTATACATTAGCAAGAAGATATATTTTTTCCCTTTTTGACATATTTCCTGCATCTTTTATTAGTTGGCTTTTAGAATGTTTATACATGGATCCGCAATTCAACCAAAGATTATACACTGTCCAACCCAAGCACCACCTATTATCCAAAGATCCCGTTATTAATGACCATCTAGCATCAAAATTACTTTCCGGTTTGGTGAAGCAGACGCGTGGCATCGAGCGCTTCACGGAAGATGGTGTCATTTTTGAAGGAGATGATGAAGTCACCAAGGCGGATGCTGTTATCATGGCTACTGGATATACATGGAAATTTCCGTTTTTGGAAGACGATGTTATAGTTAAGGAAGAAGACAGGATTAATCTTTACAAATGCATGTTTCCAACTCAACTAGAACATGGAACGCTGGTAGTGATTGGGTTTTTTCTTCCCTATGGGCCAGGTTTCCCTCTTGGAGAGTTGCAATGCCGTTGGGCAACTCAGGTGCTGGCGGGAAACTGCAAATTGCCATCCAAAGAGGAAATGCTCAAGGACGTCATAGACAGACATGCGTATAATGTGAAGAGATATTTGCCAAGTGAGAAAATGTCACTAAGAATTGATTTCATTCCCTATTGTGATGATATAGCCTCACAGTTTGGAGCAAAACCCAATTTTGTTAAAATGTTTTTCACAGATCCAAAGCTGTTTTTCAAATTAGTATTCGGACCCACCCTGTCCTATCAGTACAGACTCCAAGGACCTCACGCTTGGGATGGGGCCAGAGAAGCTATTATGACGAGTGAGGATAGAGTTTTATACCCGTTAATTAAGGGAAATTTAAAAGAAACTCATGAAAATATGCTGGTGACTTTTATAAAGAAAATCCTGAGAATGGTCTTTTTTTAAATCATCTTTCTCTTTGAAGGAAGATAAATCTTTCAAATTTTTTAAGTTCCATTACTTTAAATCATAATAATAAAAACTTTTTGATTATTTTGATTATAAGGAAAGGGGAAAATTATATATATATATATATATATATATATATATATA
>JAPMOR010038715.1:0-31032 GCA_026543865.1 Argiope aurantia | reverse complement strand
TTATTTGCTAAGAGCAACAGTCATGAACGTAATTGAATCAGTCTACTATAAATCATAGTTGAAAAAGGTAAATAAATACCGCGAAATAAAAGAGGAAAGTGAAATCCTATTTCGTAGTTAAGGTTTATAAAAAATCAATTATTTTTAACATTAGCAGAAGAATGCGATTGAATATTTTTGGTGTATAAATTTGAATTTCATCATACCATTAAAAACATTGTTAGAGATTGAATATTTAAAAAATTATCAAAAGTAAAAGAAATATTTAATAAAAATGAATTGGATATCGTTAAAAAAGTGACTTTGAGTATTAAAATAATGCCAAGTCATTTTTCTTTTTCATTAGATAGTAGTTTGAGAAGATATAAGCATCAATTTCCATAGGCAATTTACAGCGATTGCATGTCTGGTGATAGTTAAACCTATTTTTGCACTCGATGTAACCTTCATTTTCACGCCTATTTTTGTCTTTTTGACTTCTTTTACATCTCTTTTCCTCTGACTGAATAGAGGTCTCGGTGACACGGTTAGTCTTCTTTCTTGCATTTCCAATAGCATTTTGCAGTTCCTTTTATGAGCTTATCGAAGCGCTGAATGAAGTGTAGTTTTATAAACATTCAAGAAAACGGTCGGAAACGTTCTGAGGGAATAAGCTTGACTGTTGTCATTCGACAATAAGCAATAAGAATGACTTCTATTCCACGTCTTAAATGTATAGTTGCCAAAAATAGTATATTGTCGTCTAGTACCAAAAGTCTTTAAAAACTCTAGAAGTCTTTAAAACTCTAGAAGTTATAAAATTGTCCCTTTTACAAACAAGAAAAAAAAAAAATAGAATTAAATAGAAGTTTACAATTTCATATAAATAAATGATGCATATCTTATCTTCTCTGATTCACTATTGCTTACAACTAGTCAGAAGATTTTTAATTTCATAATTTATCTATCCTTCTCGGCACCATTTCGACCACATACACAGTAATTGTTATTATTATTATTATTACTGCTACTACTATTACTAATACTAGTACTGCTGCTGCTACTATTGAGTGAAATTATTTTTAATACTATTTCTTGCTAAATGGAAGTGTTTCAACAATATTAAAAATTTAATTGGATAATGGATTTTAAAAGCTTGTGAAAACTTCCTCCTCCAAAATGAAAGAAGTATTATTTTAGGGTTTTTAATTAAATAAAGAAATTTTATGCGCCTGCATTCTTTTGAATAATATTTGTGAATTATGTGTTCCGAAGGGATGATTTGCTTCGACTTGACTATTGAAAAATATAGTTTTCAAGATTTGAAATTTCCAGAATTCTAAATTCTCTGTAACACTCCAAAAATTTTTAATGGAATTTTTTAGCGCGCTCGCACACACACACACACACACACACAAATCCGAGTTCCAAAATCCCCAAAAATTTCTTTAGCGATCATATGTGTTCGAATAGAAAAGAAAATGAATGTTATTTTGCTAAGGAAAAGAAAAGTTTAGTTTAATATGTTTGAGGTATTTTAAGGAAATTCTTCGCTTAAATACACGATTTCATTATTCAGATGTCTTATTCACAATTCACGCTTGTATATCATCTTACCGAGAAGATTTTTATTTGTTTAACTGGCCTTCTAAAACTATTCGACAGCAAAGGGATTTCAAGTTGATAAGGGATTTTGTTTTGTTGCCTTAGTTTTTTTTTACCCTAAGTATGTGTACATATAAGATGTGCCCAGCATTAAGATAATCAGATATAACTTTATAACTTTACTTACTTATAATTTTGCAAATATTTTTAAGATTTTGTTATATCTACAACAAGTTTTATGGAAACAAATGTTTGAAATATTTTCAACGAGTGTGGAGTGGCAGTGATCCCGTAAGTGAACTCAATAATCAACAATGAACTTAATATCCGACACTGCGATGTGTAGGTAATAAATGCAGTAATCGTAAGATATGCAATATTTACATTGAATATGAAAGGTAATGTCCATATCTAAAAAATATTTTTAAATGCAGAACTTTTTGGTTTACTTTTTCAGTTCAATTTATAAAATGAATCGTATATTCAGTAAAATTATCTGCTCTCAGATAATTTTTAGATTTTATTCCACAATTGAAAGAGATATATTGAAAGAGAATTTTGATTTTAAAGTCCATTTACATAATTTTCATCTACTAGATATTTATGTTAGTGAGTTACTTATATATGCATTGACAAATGGAATTCCAAAGATGATTCAATAAGCTTCAAAATCCATCAACCTTCTGCCATCATTTTTTTTTACTTATTTTATGTTGAAGGAAAAAAGAATGCATTTTATAATATAATCAAGATAAAAGAGCTTTATCTTAGTTATAATATATTTCCTAATCATTTGAAACAGACAACAATCCAATATCTTTTGACGTAATCATTATCCATACTGTTATATATTTAAAAACTGTTCTGCTCTTAAAAAACAAACTACCGCCAGGAAATGAAGCCATAACATTGCGGTATGCCTCGTCATTGTTGAATATGTTAGCGGTGGGGTGATAAAAAAAGATTCCAATGACACAATTTCTGGAGCTCCATGCAACCCTGATCCACAAACATACAGGAGTTTATTTTGCAAAGATTCTTTTGTTTATAAAATTTGGATTGCAGATTTGGCTTTATTTCTGTGTATGTTACGAAAGAGTCGATTACAATTCAAATTTCCAATCTGTGTCAAATAAATCCCTTGTTAAATCATCACATGAATACAGTTATTTCAGTCTGTTTCTCACCAGAATATAGTTGAATTTTCAAATCATCCTCTTAGTTAATACGGATTTCTTTATAGTGAGACTGTTCCACCTCGTACAAATAGTAGGTGTTTATAAGAATCGAAACGTGTTCAACTTACTTATTTGACACAAAACGGGGTTTTATTTTCGAATCAAAACTAAACAGAAGAAAACTCTTGAGACCCATATTTTGATAGCATGAATTTTTTATTTGCAAATATGGATCCATGAGACTCGGATTTTGACAGTATAAATTATCTATTGGCCTTATATTATTATAAGGCCTATTGTCTATTATAAGGCCTATTATAAATTATCTATTATTTAGTCTGCCTTTCGTAGCAGACTAAAATTCGTGGCCAAAAATTCATAAACTGCTCACGACCCCTGCTTAAGGGGAAGAGAAATACACTAAACCTTTCACAGTCATCGCATTTGAGATTTCTCAGTATCAACAAGGAGAAACATTGAAAAAAACTATTTGGGATGAAAAATATTCCTTAAAATTCAGTAAATATATTTTTAATAGGGTATTTTAGTTGCATTAATTAACATTTGGTTTTATTTATTTTTAAAATGTTGTGTCATGGCAGAAGCGTCGTTAAGGAACCGGGATAAAGAGTTAATTAGGAAAATGATTTTGACATAAAATATTTAATTAAAATTCGATTAATAACTATTTTTAGAAATACTATTATTCAAATTTTATAATTAACGCTTCATTTTATGATTAATTTTTCAAATTTGGTGTCACATGTCTATAAAACATATGAGGCCCTGAATGGAAAACGTTGGCCGATATAAACAAACAAAATTGACATTAAGAATTTTTAGTCATAAGTTTCTTTTAAGTTATATTATGATATGAATTTATTTAAATAAATAAGAGACAAAAAGATTATTTAACAATCCGCTTTGAAACATTATAGCAAAAACTGAAAACAGATAAAAATACAATGTCGGTAGAATAATCTCGCAGGAATGAGAACATCTAGAAAATCAGTAAACATTGCGAAGAGAGAAAAAAACAGGAACAAGCAAAATATGTTAAAGCAAATATTTGGATTAAAAAAAACTTTTTGTTTGACAAAAGTAAATAAATAAGTATAAGAGCGTATTTAAAATAAACTTAATTATTTAAAAAATAGCATATTGGGAAAAGAAGGAAGTTAATTATTAAAAGGACTTCAAATATTTTTAATTAATAATATTTTCTTTTGAAATAACGTAAAAAGTATAACTTAAGAAATATTAAAAAGTCATATACTTCTAGAATCGTTGAAAGTATAATGATTAGATAAAAGAATTTTTGAAACAAAATAAAGATACAAAAAAATATAAAAATTTAGATTTGTAAATACTTTTTTCTTAATATCTTTATGACATGATAATGGAGTTTAAGAGAATATTTTACCAGTTACAAGTTTTTCCATTGCTTTGGAAAATACGAATATAGAGACCCAACTTTAAATAGTACACTGGTGTGCAAAACTTAAGCAACAATGCAAATTTTAAGCAGATAGCCATGAAATTGCAGAAAAGGAGTTCTTGCGATCAGTACAATGAACTCGTAATTCAAGAGAAAGGTCATGCGTATGCAAATATCAGGAACAAAACGTCACAGGCGACATGAGCGTAAGCAAAACACGTGCGGAAGGCGCGCGCAGCTCAACACAACAATAAAAGGAAGGACGGAGACGCAATTAAAGACATTCGCTGCAAGTGCACGTGAGTTAATTCGTGAAATATGGCTAGCAGGAATCACCTGGACGATTTCACACGTGGAAGAATGATCGGAAAGCTGAAGGAGGGGCGTAGTGTGACCAGTGTAGCTGAAGAGTTCGGAATCAACAAAAGTGTCATTTCGCGCGCTTGGAAAGCCTTCCAAACCACAGGTACAGCTGTGAGAAAGGTTGATGGTGGCCGCCCCAGGAAAACAACTGCAGTGGATGACCGATATATCGTCCTGCAGGCGAAAAGAACCCGAAACCAGTCAGCAAGCGCCATTGCTCAGCAACTGTGTGCAGCAACGGAGAGACAAGTGTCGCGTTTTACTGTGTCCAGACGCCTTCACAAACGTGGCCTATTCGCCCGCCGTCCTGAACGCTGCATCCCTTTGACAGTTTCCGACCGGCGGCACCGTGAAGAGTGGTGCAAGGAGCACAAAAACGTGACATCTCATCAATGGAGTCGTGTCCTCTTTACAGATGAGAGTCGTTTTAGTGCCACAAGCGATTCCCAACGCCAGTTGATTTGGAGAGAGGTCGGGACACGGTTTCATCCCAGTAACATCACGGAAAGAGACCGTTTCGGTGGTCCTGGAGTTGTCGTCTGGGGAGGCATTATGATGAGCGGGCGGACTGAGCTCCACGTTTTTGACAGAAGTTCTGTAACTGGAGATCGCTATTGTCAGGAGGTGATCCTTCCACATGTGCGTCTGTTCCGAGGTGCCATTGGATCAGACTTCGTTTTAATGGATGACAATGCACGGCCACACAGGACTCATGCTGTTGAGGAGCTCCTGGAAAGTGAAGATATCACTCGAATGGATTGGCCGGCGTGCTCCCCTGATTTAGATACGATAGAACATGTGTGGGATGCTTTGGGGAGACGCCTTCCGGCACGATTACATCGTACTGGGAACACCCGACAACTTAAACAGATGCTGATTGAGGAATGGGCACTCTTACCTCAAGAACTGTTGGAAAATCTGGTGCTGAGTATGGGGAGACGGTGCGAAGCAACCATTGTAGTAAGGGGAGGGCATATCCCATACTAAGGAACATCTGCTTGCTTTTCTTCCTCTTGTACAGACAATCATGTGTAACGATACTATGAGTTCAATAAAACCTTTTATTGTTTGATTCCATACTGTATGCATTGTATTCATTTCTGCGCAACTATGCTTTCGTCATTCTTTCAGAACAAAATGCTGTATCTCATTTCTGAATTTCATGTCTCTCAGATGATTTCTCGTGAAGTTATGGCTAAAAATATACCTGTTGCTTAAGTTTTGCACACCAGTGTAATATTTTTGATACCAACAATTTTACAAGAATTTTTTCAAACTTTAATTATATTACTGTGTGGGCTCTTAAAATAATAGTTTAACTTCAGTTTGAATCGTGTTGCATAGGTACAAGGTTGTGAGAGCTTAATATATTCTAATTTGCTGAATAAATTGGCAAAAATTATTAAAAAATGTAATTTGCTTAAAAATGTTTAATTAAATCAAATATTGGATGGTTAACAAAGGAATAAATACTCTTAAATGATTTCTTTGTTTAATATCTAGCGTATTTTTTTCTTCATTTTATCACTTTTCAGTACTTCAGTTTCTTGCGTGTGTCATTAAGTTCTATACTAAAGAATCTACGTGACATTCTTTGGTGGAGGCGGCGGGTACGATTCCAGTCAGAGTGGAAACGCAATTACTAAGAAGCGATCGCCTTAAAGGCCTTGAACCAGAATTTGGACTTTATAATCCACCATCCAGAAAGACAAGGGAAATGCCTGTGGAACCAGAGACAAAACCGATCATCCTGAGATCAGCACAGCAACAATACAGGAATCCCTCTGTATTTAAAGGAGACGTAGGACAAGACCCAAACAAATGGCTGAAGGAATACGACAGACTAACAAAATTCAACAAATGGGATGACATGACTTGTCTCGCAAATGTGTTCTTTTTCTGGACGGCAAAGCGAAGCAATGGTACGAAAATAATGAGGAAAAATTGACTTCCGGGGATGTTTTTAAATCAATGTTAAAAGAAGCATTTGGAGAAACACAGCACTATGTAAAGAAGGCAGAAGATGAGCTCAAGTATAAAGCTCAAATCCCCGGAGAGCACGCAATCATACATCCAAAGCGTGTTGGGATTATGCCATCAAGTAAAACCAGGTATGTCAGAAAAAGAGAAAGTGTCTCATCTGATAAAACGAGTCGCCGAAGATGTTTATCAGTCACTTCTGACGAAAGAAATAACCACTACAGAGGACTTTATAAAATGGTGTAGAAAAATCGAAGAAATGCAGCAAAAGAGGATCCGTGGTAGGAAATTTGAAAAGCTCTCAAATGTCGTACCAATGGCTGCAATTGACGAAAAATTGGATCTGGCATCACTAATACGTCAAATAGTGCGGGAGGAGGTCCAGCGCCTTATGTCTCCAGTAGTCGATCCCGAAGTCCAGGACAAAGGCATTGAAGCCATTGTTCGAGAGGAAGTGGAAAATGCTTTGGCTCCTTTGTCACAGACAACACCAGAGTGGACAAAGGTCAAACCAAGACGCCAACCAACCTATGCAGACGTTGCCAGACGACCTATGCCCGTAGCACAGCAATCACAGAGGAAGACGGATGTCTGGCGCACCCCTGTTAGAAGACCCGTCTGTTTCCATTGTGGCCGCCCTGGCCATGTAGTTCGATATTGCCGAGATCGCAAAGCTATTTTTGAGGCATATCGGGCTAATAGGAGAGATTTCAGCCATCCACAGGCGAATGAGGGACGCTATGCCGACGAATACAGCCGACCAGCAGCCCGAGGATTGTCGCCCAGCCCATTACGAGGACGTTCGCCGACACGCCGCTATTGATCTCCGTCGACATATAGAAGATCCAGTCAATCTCCTAGCCGCAGAAATGAGGAAAACTAAGCGGTGTGACCTTCCTTGGGGGTGAGGCCGCTAGTGACAAAAATTCTCCGATGCAGCAACATTGTGCCGTAAAGATGACCGGAAACAACACAGAAGTAATCGTCGACAATAAGCCTGTATCTGCCCTTGTGGACTCTGGAGCCTCATTTTCTGTAATCTCGGAGAAGTATCGTCGCCTACTGAAGAAGGTTATGTTTCCCACAACTAACAATGTTCTTTTAAAAGTCGCCGATGGAAATTACGTGAGACCAGTGGGAAAATGTACGCTTCGTCTCGAAATCAATGGCCGACCTCAAGCTTTTGAGTTTATTGTTTTGCCGCAATGCAGTCACGATATCATTCTTGGTTGGGACTTTTTGGGCGCTTCTCAAGCTGTTATAGATTGTGGCCGTTCGGAGCTCTTGTTTCAAGACGTCCTTCGAGAATCCCAAACTGCAGACTCCAGCCGTTTATTCACGATAGAAGACTATACAGTACTTGCTCGTTCTATCAGAAAGATTACTGTCTTAGGCCGTAAGAACCTTCGAGCTATCGACGTAATAGTAGAGGGAAATAGGATTCTCCTCTTGAACAAGGAAGTTTCTATTCCGTCTACCATAGTTACGCTCCTTAATGGAAAAGCCGAACTATGGGTTGCCAACCGACAAGGAGAACCTCAGATCATCCCTAAAGGCATGTGCATCGGGAATGCCGAACCTTTACACGAAGACTGCGTAAATACCATAGATAAGGGATCGCCTTATTCCACGACCACTTCAAAGGCAAAGTTGAGTGTCATCGATTAAACCACGATGATAGCTCCGGATTTGAGGATCGACCAAAAAGAAAGGATGTTTCATCTACTCCAGAGATTTTCAGAAATTTTCGTTTAAGAAAGGACGTTCAAGAACGGAAACCAACTCAATGTTAAACACCGAATAAACACAGGCGACCACTTACCTATTAGTCAGAGAGCTTACAGAGTGTCCCCATCCGAACGCCGCATTATCAGTGAGAAAGTAACCAAAATGTTAGAGAAAAACATCATTCAACCATCAGAAAGTCCATGGTCATCTCCAGTCGTCTTGGTCAGGAAAAAAGATGGAAGCTGGCGTTTTTGTGTTGATTTTCGCCGACTCAATAAAATTACCAAGAAAGACTTGTATCCATTGCCGCGTGTTGACGACACCTTGGATTGCCTGAAGGGGGCAAAATATTTTTCGTCTATGGATCTATACTCCGGTTACTGGCAAATAGAAGTCGATGAAGCCGATCGTGAGAAAACGGCTTTTATTACACCTTAGGGACTATACGAGTTTAAAGTGATGCCATTTGGCTTATGCAATTCTCCTGCAACTTTTGAAAGGATGATGGATAATCATCTGCGACATTTAAAATGGACAATGTGCCTTTGTTATTTAGATGACATTGTGGTGTTCTCAGAAACATTCGATAAACATCTTCAGAGGTTGAATACTGTCCTTCAGAGATTACAGAACGCCTGCCTTATTTTTAATCCAAAAAAATGTCGCTTTGGAGCACAAGAGATAAGGATCTTGGGACACCTGGTATCCAGTGATGGCGTACGACCGGACCCAGAAAAAATAAAGGCCGTGAGTGACTTTCCCGTTCCTAGGAATATCCATGACATCAGAAGCTTTCTGGGACTTTGCTCTTACTATCGCCGATTTATCAGGGATTTTTGCCATAAAGCCGAACCTCTACAGTTGTTACTGAAGGGGGGCACACAATTCTGTTGGGGACCTGAACAAGTGGAAGCTTTTAATACCTTGAAGGAAGATCTTACCTCCTATCCTGTCTTAGGCCTTTATGACGAAACTGCACCAACGGAACTTCCCACCGACGCGAGTGGATACGGAATTGGTGCAGTATTAGTCCAAATCCAAGATGGGAAAGAAAAAGTAATAGCTTATGTCTCTCGGACTCTGACGAAGGCTGTGAAAAACTATTCCACAACTGAAAGAGAATGTCTTGCGGCCATATGGGCTATAACTAAGTTTCGGAAATATCTCTTTGGAAAGTCTTTCAAGATCGTCACCGACCATCATTCCCTGTGTTGGCTGCCTGGACTGAAGGATCCCTCTGGAAAACTCGCTAGATGGGAGCTGCGACTCCAAGAATACGACGTATCAGTGGTGTACAAAAGTGGAAGGAAACACAAAGATGCTGATAGTCTGTCCAGAAACCCTATGAAAGTCGATGCTTCATGGTCTGGGGACTCCATTGGTGCCACTTTATTCACTAATCTCTCAGAAAAACAGATAAAAGATCTAGAATTGGCAAGAATAATAAGAGACCAACAAAGTACCGAAGCAAGCAATCTGGGAAACTTTGAAGTAGTCGAAGGAGTCCTCTACAAGAAGAATTTTGATCCGTTCGGAAAGAAATTTCTACCAGTGATCCCGAAGCATTTACGGCTCTGTATTCTAGAATCTCTCCATGATGACCCTACCGCCGGACATCTAGGATTCACCAGGACTTATGATAGAATAAGAAAGCGATTGCATTGGCCAGGTTTGTACAGAAATGTTCGAAGATATGTGATGCACTGCCGAGAATGTCAAAGGAGAAAATATATTCCTCAGAAGCCACCAGGTCATCTCGTGCCTATTCCACCAGCTGCCACTCCTTTCCATCGCGTCGGAATCGACCTGCTAGGACGATTTCCATAATCTGACGACGGCAACAAATGGATTGAAGTATGCACCGATTATTTGACACGGTACGCAGTCACCAGAGCTTTACCGACGGCGGAAGCTACCCGAATTGCCAAATTCCTACTAGAGGACATAATCCTGAAGCATGGAGCTTCACGAGTTATCATTACAGACCGTGGGCAAGTTTTTCAGTCCAAGCTGGTATCCGATATTAATCGACTGTGCAATATCACTCATCGAATGTCAACAGCCTATCATCCGCAAACAAATGGCGTTACAGAATGGTTCAACAAAACGCTAGCAGATATGCTTTCTATGTATGTTGTTGTCGAACAGAAGAACTGGGACCAGATATTGCCGTTCTTCACATTCGCCTACAACACTGCCAAGCATGACACGACAGGTTTTACCCCCTTCTACCTACTACATGGGCGGGAAGCATAAACGCCTTTGGAGTTTAAGCTTCCCGCCCCAACGAGTTCAACCAAGAAGACGATTACGTTAGTCGTCTGATCAATAAGGCAGAAGAATCAAGGCAATTAGCTTGTGCACGAACTCTCGAGGGTCAGCAGAAAGATCGCCGCCATTATGACTCCAAACATCCGATGGTGGCATACGAACCAGGGGATATGGTGTGCATTTTTATTCCAGTTCGTAAAAAAGGTCTTTCCGGGAAGCTCCTCAAGAGGTACTTCGGCCCTTATCAAGTCTTGAGGCGGTTGTCCGACGTCACCTATGAAGTAGCCGATTTCGATCCTAATTCTAGAAGGCGGAAACCGAAAGAAGTTGTCCACGTCTTACGCATGAAGTCATACCATGATCCAGAAGAACAAGACGACCAACATTCTTATAACATTATGTATGTTCCGGAAAGAGATATTTCTCAAGAGACTACTCCCCGTGAAGACACGACAACTTATACTGGCCCTGTGACTCGATCGAGAGCTAGAACCACACAATGAAATGTCACAACATCGAGACGCTGTTCTTCGAAGGAGGGAGCAATGCTGCATTGAAGAAAGACTGTCGAGTCTTAATGGTCGAATGGTCATGGCACTGGTCTTGTGATCAAGAGACCTGGGTTCGAATCCCGCTAGAGACACAGATATTAATGGTATATATAAATACTTAATTCCTTGATTTTATGTTTTCCTTTATTTCATGTTCCAGAAGATACTGGACATTTTTTTAGTTTACCAGACAAGTGTTCTGGACTTTTCTTACTGTCTCCAGAAGAGTATTCTGGAACATTCTCTGCTTATATAAAAGCAGAAGATTTGTCAGTTACTGTATTCTCCTTTCTGAGTTCAGTTAATAAATTGGTTTAGCTCTACCTCTTGTGTGTGTCATTAAGTTCTATACTAAAGTATCTACATGACAATATTATGACACTTGTTTCTAGAGTTTGAGAAAATTGAATAACCACTAAACTAATATTTCAGTCTGACACCAGCAAGTGTTCAGAAATAAATCGTCTAATGATTGGTATTGGGTCGCCCATTGCTAAAACAGGTAGCGAAATGCTTGGTATAACGTCGTCCGTGATAATAACACGTCGCCAAATGATCGGCAAATTCGTCGAAAACAAGTCTTGTCCACCATCCTGCGGCCAACCGCCAGGGGACATGACAATGTCGCTCGTTCCTTGGGGCGATGCTTGGCCAACGATCTTTTGCTGCTTGGGTCAATTAATAAAGTATTGTAACATTGGATCGCTTAGTAGGAGGTAAATCGTCTGCTGCTTAGTAGAGGAGCACTTATCTCTGGGTCCAAGTGATTCTCTTTGATGCCTAGTTTCGATTATTCCGATCATCCATCATAGAAATGGACGTTGCTCTAAAAATTATTTCTGAGCTTTTCACTTCAACTTCATTTGACACTTTTTCAGTTAAATATTGCTTATTTTTCAGCATTTTGTGATTTTTTTTCATGTGCAAAGACAATTCAATTTTAGGATCTATTGAGCAATTTGCAGGTAGAAAAAGACATGACCTCTTATTACGGGTGAAAACTTGTATTTAGATAGTAATTAATTTGAAGTTCGTTGAAAATTGCCCTACGACAAACGAATTTTCTTCATTGAAGTTAGCTCAATCTGAAGAAACCAATAAGAAAAATTAAATCTAGCAATCCTTTCTTTCTGAGTTATTTAATTTTCACAAAATATGCAGGTTTTTGACGACAAATGTGCAATAATGCTAATTAAATATTTTTCAATTTCTTTGTTCAAATAAATAAGAAATTATAAACAAAACAATAACAACAACAAAAAATCCTCTATCTCGGCTCCCAAGATTGAGCCTTTCCCAGTAATTCTTCGAGTTGACTCGCTGTAAAGGTTTTGGAATTGGATTGGTCAATCCATTATTAATATTTATTTATGGCAGGTTAATAGTTTAGATTCTTCCAGTTTATATCTGTTGTAATGATGCGATGTATAATTAAATTTTTCCAGCATATAATTTGTTGAATTTCGATTGTTTATAACTTGCAGGCAAATTTTGAATACAATTTTGTGAAAGAGCTCTTTGTCGATTAAAAAAACGTTAAAAATAATAAAACGTGGTATAAGTAAGTTATTCGAGAGACAAGGAAATTAAAAGCTGAAAACGTTCGCTATAGATGAAGTTATTCATCTGTGGATATGTCAGTATAAATATACTATGCAATTATTTCATCAATTTACATCAATGTTGAACTTGAGGAATGTTAATAAATTGTGTAAAATTAACACTAGCTATTATACCTTCGTACTGAACAGAATTCCGTAATAATGCTTCGTGGATATTCGTTAAGTAATTTATTAAATATTTTTTACATTATTTTTGTATAATATATCTTTATTCAAGAATGCGTTAATAGTGCATCTTTTCTTAGACATATTTTACAAAGCTGAAACAATTATTTCCTTTTCCCTTTACTTATTGAATAGGTAAACCTACTATGAATCCGCACAATTTCACGTAGTTTAATATAATGATTATAGATGGCAGCACGGCTACCATTAGTTATTGAATATTTTTCTGATAAATCCGTTCTCAGATACTTTTACAATGATATTCTTTCTCCGTGTTCTAAAACAATGCATCGAAACTTTTGTATTTAAAAAAAAAAAAAAAAAAAAAAAAAAAAAAAAAAAAAAAACGTTTCAAATTCATAATGTCCGATCAGAATATAATATCACTATGAAATATTTTTAGCCCTGAATATAACAGTGAAATTTAAATGCATTCTCGCCGTATAAGCTTTCGATGCGCTTATAGATAATAACCATTAAAATGGATTCAAGTAAATTAAGGAAAAAAATCGACTTGCACGATTAATAAGAAATAAAATATACAGTGTCAAAGAAGTCCTTATTTAGTGTAAAAACAAAATGCTTGAATAATTAAAATAATTCTTCAGTACTGCTTATTAATACATTTTTTTTTTACTGTTTAGTGATACGATTTGCTGTAATATTAAGTTTTTGGGAACATGACTTCCCCTTCCCCCATGAATTGGTGCGATCAAAAAAAAATATTACCTAATTAATATAATTGGAAATTCTTATAAATTTCACTTAACCAGAAAGAAGTGTTTGTTAGTTTACTATTTTAATACGTTGTTCGAAAAAAAAAAAAGAGATGAAGGAGCTTTATCTTTCTGATTTAATTCATAAAAGAGTTCCTTAAATCTCGAGCCTTTATTCCGCAGCATCATAATGTTTTAGGTTTCATTTATTTGTCTTGTCTTTGCCTGGTTTTACTGCATCAACTATTTCGCTTTATTTTAAAATAGTATAATTTTTTTGTTTTTGTTTTTGCGATTATATGGTACAAAATTACTGAGTAAAACCGTTGACATTTCGATTAATTTTTAATGAATTAAAAATCTAGTTAAATTTTGAAAAATCTTTTATTAGAAAATATTTACTCCCAAGAATTAATTACGTGCCAAATTAGTTAGCTCTACATCTAAAAGAATGTTGCATTATATGCGTTGTAATTTTCACATCATGCATTTTACACATAGCATATCAATTTAAATATTTTCAAATTAAATTAAAGATTTTATCTATTTTATTACTTTATTTCTGTAATATACGAGAGATACTTCGACTAAAAGGTATGCTGATCAATACAAGCTCAAGATGAATTTAGATGCATTAACATCCCGTTAATAAATGAACTTTTGAGCTGTTTCGGGACGGATGTCGAAATCTTGATGATGACACTGAGCTTACACCCATCTCCCACACTATACTAGTGGGAAGGCATTTAATCTCAACAGATTTATCGTGTACTACTCCTCTTACACAGGGGCTTTCTGATGGAATGGGGTTTCGAAGTTAAAAGCCCGCTTACGCACTTTTTCTTCGGTGGAATCAGGTTTCGAGCCTGCGACCCTTGAGACCAAAAGCCGGACCTTACCACTACGTTTTAGAGACCTTAGTGCCAGATCAAAGAGAAAATATCAAAATTTTCTTCTTTAAAACTTTTTACTCACTCGGAATTGAATTTAACAATAAACATTTTTCATCGGTAATAAAAGATGTTACATAGTATATATATTATACTTTTGCAGTATATTTTTTGATTTATAGAGAACAGTATATTTTTTGCAGTATATTTTTTGATTTATAGATTTTTGAACTGAGGAGATTAAAAAAATCTTAAACTGTGAACGTTGGTATAGAAATCCGAAATTAGTCGAAATCTGTCTCGGAAAAAATCTGTCGGAATTGAGGAGGAAATAATAATCAAAACCCCGTCAAACATCTTTTAGAAACAGTAAATAAATATAATTCTAAAAAAATGTGTTTTTCGGAGTGAGGGTGGTCTGATGTAAAGATTCGTTAAAATCTGGAAGTATTTGATGATTACAATTCTCTCATCATTTGCTTCGTATAGGAGAAACTAAAGTAGTAATTGGAAACAAATTCAGAATACATCATGTGGGTGAATCAGTAATAACAAGAATAAGTAAAAGAATAGGGAAATCTCTTTGTTTTTCTCTTTTAATAAACGTTTTAATATTTTAAGTTCTCGAAGCGTTTTAATATTTTTCAAAGAGTTTTTGGATTTGATCCAGCCCTATCTTTAATATTCCGTTCAAGTTTCGACATATTTTGTAGTTAAAAGCCTTTTATTTAAATTATTTTCAATTTTAATGTTTATAAATGATTCATTTGCTTTTCTTTAAAGATATATACGTGCGAGTTGGACATTTCTTTTCCTCTGTGAAAAGGATTCCAAATGGAAAATTTGAAGAATCTCTTGTTTAGACTATTTAATAATTTGAGCTGTGACTTGCTTTACCTTTTCTATGTGTAGTGAAGCTAAAGTGATAAATCTAATCGATCCTGTTTTATTTTTATTTACACAACTTGATCCATCCTGAAATGTCATTATTTTTAGATTCGAATGTGATACAACGATTACTACAAAGTCAAAGTTATTGATTTGTGTAATGCTAAAAACTACAATTGGAAGAAAATGTCTGGAGGATATACAAGATCGCTTATCTAAGGAAAAAGAAAGATTTTAAGAAGCCAAATAGAACTATGATTCAATTTCGCTTTATTTTATATATAACTAGCTATTACCCGCGACTTCCTTCGCGTGGAAATTTTGATGTATATGTATGAGAACTGACCTAGGCATCTTGCCCCTCAATCAATACCTAATGTTTAGGTCATCGTGAGTGCCATCCAGTCTATGCACGATGTCTTCTGATAAAGTGTTCTTGTATGTACCCAACAGCTGAGTTTGATAGTCCGCAAGTGCAAACAGGTCATTGTGACAACGCCGCCCATCACCACCGTGTTGTCCTGCAGGCTGCGGTTTCATGCTTGTGTGTGCACTCGTCTCATAATATTAACAAAGCTTTCCCGACCGCTGTTTCTTGTGATGTTGCATGTTGGGATATCTTTGCTTGCGTCAATTTGAAAACTGAATGTGCCAAGGCCGCCAACCGTTAATCAAAGGGGCAGCAATCCCCGAGGAAGTTACAGCCAGAGCTATATTGCGGAGTTGGAATAGCAGAAGATTCATACCAAGTCCGTATTTTTTTTAAAATCATGTCTATTTTATTTATCGATCGAGATTGACATAGCTACAACAGTATAATACGCATAATTTTTAAACTTTTAATTAAAATGAAAATACAGTTGTCAACAATGAGAACAAATTGCGCAGACGTGAAATTTCAACGCCAATTGGAGAAACCCAAATTCGTGAATTTTCTACGCCAGTTGGGGTAATGCAATGCAGATTAGAGATTTTTAATTTCCTTTATTCTGTTTTCTTTTAATGAAAATGAATCCGAAAAATCGATTAATTAACAATGTTTAGTTTAAAATGCATCAAAAATTAAGAAAATAATCAGAATCGTTTGAAATAATCGGTCGAAAACATGTTAAGCCTAATCTCTTTAGCGTGGGAAAAAAAGACCTAAGCCTTACTAATTTGGCGGTGGGGAAATGAAAAGATTTTTGGTGGGAAAGTTAGTTTATCACCCAATTTACCGGAATAAATGTAGCCTATGTCCTATTCCAGACTATAATCTATTTCTGTGCTAAATTTTATCCAATTCCGGTTCAGCCATTCTAGCGTGATTGACTTACAAACAGAGGTAAACAAAGAAATGTATCGCCTATGCATACCACAGATCTTGCTATTTGCGCATGCGCAATTAGAAGTTTTTGCACATGCGCGGATAAGTATTTTACGCATGCGCGAATCATAGTAGGAAAATAATTGAAATTTCAATTATAAAACTCCTTTTTTAATTTTGATATGATTTCAATATATTAAAACCTTCTCCAATAAAGGCCATACAAAATGGTACAAATATCTCCAATATCAGTAAAATATTTCTCGAGTTTTTCGAGTTCAAACATACTGACGCTTTCAGGAGACATCATTTTATACTATGTATACAGTGGTGGCCAAAATTATGGACACTTTTGAAAGTCATTATGTTTTCTAACTTTGTATTCTTATTGAAAAAGTAAAGTTTCACAAAATGCAAACTCTTACATATTATTTTAAAGATAATTTAATGCTGATTTGAATACAAAAAGCAAAATTCAAATATTTGCAATACAAAAAAAGTTGAGGGGCAATAATTATCGAGATACATTAGATGCTGATGACTGTAGTAGGTTGTCAATACTTAGTATTGTAGCCTTTATTTTTTACTAGCCGCCTTTGGCGACCAGCCGGTTCGCCAGTATTACCGCTCGCTACAATTTTCAATTAAATATTTTAAGTAACGGGTCTCTTAATAGATTCTCAAACAAAACATTTTTAATATTCAAATTTTGATAGTCATACCAAACTTATACTGTTGTTTAGATCGTTTCGTTCAATTTACTATCTATATTTTGATAATTTCTTGTCATTTCCGGTAAAACTTCAACTTTAATTTAAAGTGGAAATGGTGAAATTGCAATTAATATAAAGATACTTTTTAATAAAACCAAGCGTTTTATTTTATTTATCATCTTTATTGATATTTATTTATTATTATTATTATTGAATATGAGTATTGAAAACAGAATCGCTCGGTATTTAAGTCTTAATGTGAACTACAAAATTTTTTTTCATAATTTATGTAATATCTCAAAGAATAATTCAACAAAAACTTCTCAGATTCAGCATAAAATTCAGTTTTTAGTTTTGTTTTCAAAAGGATTGAAATGAAATCAATAATAATATTTTGTTCCGGCCTATAAATATATTTCAAAAATTATGAAGTCTAAATTTAATGCAGTAAGGTATCATATTCTGAGAAATATTCTGGACACACCGAATTTTAAATAAATGAATGAATGTTTTTATTTTCCACAATCAACTAAGACTTATTTATGAAGTTTTGAATGTTAAAAATTTAGAAAAAGTCAACATTTTCATAATCTTAGGCCAATTAATCTTGAGGAACCTGCGCGCTGATTGGCCTATTTTCTTTGAAACGATCGATGGAAAATCTAAAATTATCCTTTTCTTATTGAATAGTGATATTCAAATTTTCATAAATCAGTTAGTTTAAGTGATTGATTTAGTTGATTGGAAATTAACTCTTTTTAGTTAAAATATTAGTGTTTCAAGAACGTTTTGTTAATCGTGATTTCCACAGCAGAAGCTTTATGTAAAATAAAAAATAAATCGTTATTTATTAGAGCATTTATTGAATCAAATTACATAAAATATAATCATTTTCCATTTAGACCATTTTAGCAGATCTTTGCCTTACTAAAAGTTTACAAATTAGCTGTGTGGCCCTGATTTGAATGGATATCCGGTTCATATTAAACAAAACTTGCCTTAAAATAAAACTGATTTATTGGATTTATAATATAGAGAGTGTAAAAGATCATAAAATAATTTTTCTTGAATTTATTTTTTAGAAAAAATAATATTTCATATTTGTTTCATTTCCTACATTCACGTGCCGAAAATTATATTTTTGCAGATTTCATTTTCAAAAAGATTTAATTTATTTTTAGTTGGAGCTTTAATCAATGTGATGGCAACACTTTGAAAAAAGCTATTTTTTTCCTATGAATGCGAAACGTGCTCGTGCAGCTTAAATTTTATTTTTATTTTGTACGAAAAAAATTGTTGAAAAATATAGTTAAAATATTTATTTAAAAATTCATTAAAAATAGAAATTTAATTTTAAGATTAAAACATTGGTATCATTTAAAAGATAAATTTTTGATCTTTAACTTCATGTAAAAATCTTTTTTGTGCGATAATATTTTCGGAAGTTATATCAGAAACACGCAAAAATTTGGCTTAATTTTTAAATAAATAAAATTATAATTAAAAATTCGAAAAAACAACCACCAGGTGCACATTCCCGGCCTCTAAGGTATACACGTGCCAAATTTGGTAGCTGTAGGTTGAATGGTCTGGCCTGTAGAGCGCCAACACACACACACACACACACACACGCGCGCGCGCTCGCACGCACACATTCAGCTTTATTATAAGTATAAATATAGATTACAGCTTCATACTGATGTTCCATTAAGCTGACAAGAGTTTTAAGCTCTTAAATCGTTATTACATGATGCCAGGAAACAATTATAGCCTCAATTAATTCTCTTTTATTTTGATGAACGCTTCATATGTACAAGAGTTTTCAAACGGTGCCAAAACTTCTCAATTTCGAAGGGCGGGACTGTTTCCTGGCCATGATAACAATTCTATGCTCTTTGAGTTAAGCCACTCTTTTAATATTTTTGCTGTGTGACAAGGAGCTGAATCCTGCTGAGAAATAAATGATTGGTTGTTGGGAAAGAGATCCCTGATGGAAGCTGTAATTTTTTGCTCTAGAATAGTGTCGATGTATTTTTTAGCGTTTAATGTCTCATCGATAACATGAAGGAGACCAACACCGTCTGCTGACATGCATGACCAAATCATAGCACAAATTGAGTTGTTCATAGTTCCTCAAATGCAGTCAGGATGTAGCTCTTCGCCTATTCTATGTTTTCGATATTTTTGCTCATCTCTACCGAATAACAATATCTTCGTTTCATCACTCTGTATAACTAGTGATCACTGATCATCTGTCCACTGTAATTTTTTTATACGCTGCTCTATATTGAGATAAGGATTTTATCGTTCAATTCTACCTCTTAGTCCAACATCTAATAATCTTCTGATTGTTCTGAAATGCTAGCATGATTCAATTGACTTCTGATGACATTGTTCTGTCTTGGAGACATAGTATTTTGAGTCTTCTGTCATCAACAGATGTGGTGCACCTTTTTCAGCCATTTCCTGCTTTATTTTTTATTGAATTTATCTCCTGATATAGTAAACAAAACTTTCGGACTCGCGATGAACCATCCATCTGTCTTGCAATTTCAGCATTGGAAGGATTACATTCATGTAACACAATAATCTTAGTTCTCTTTCTAGATGTCCAATCTATTCTTTTATTTGATGCTATTGCCTCTTGGCTAAATATTAGAAATATTTACAAAAATTCCAACTATATATTAAGAAATTTAACAATTAACTAATTTGCAATTTGATTACATAAAAAACAGTCACCCTTCTACATGAAAAAAGCACAATAATGACTTATTCCAATTTTTAACATGATGTCAGTTTCTGCTAGCAATTATTAACATTTGATTTGTTTCCAGAACAAGAACAGTGATTTGTCAAGAAAGTTATAAATTACAATCCACTTCATCACTGTGTTTGTTATTCAGATTAAGTAAAAATTTAAATAAGTTTTTTGAATTGCAAATATTTGACTTTTGCTTCTTGTATTGAAATCTCCATTAAATTCTCTTTAAATTGACATGTAAGAGTTTCTTTTTGTGGAACGTAAAAATTTCTATAAGCATACAAAGTTAGAAAAGATAATGATTTTCCAAAGTTACCACCACTGTAGATTTTCCTTATTGTTAACTTTTGTTTGTAGGCATCTGTAACTAAAAGAAATTAACGGAATGAAACCTATTTGATGTGGAATATATGGTGAGAGGAATTATTATTATTAACAAAAACAATAATTATTATAATAAAATACGAAATATAATAAATAAAGTTGTCAAATATCTTGTAGCATGGGATATTGCACGTGGGCCAGGAAAGCTTAATGTTGATTGGTAAAATATTTTTTTTTGCGAATACATATTGCATGTTATTCATTTGAGCATAAATAAAATGTTACGTAATCTATTTTTCATGTGTTCGTTGGGACCCGTTTTCATTACGATGGGGCCAAATATCTTCCCATGTCTTTGAAAATATGTATAGGAAATTTGATTTCATTGCGTTCGTTAATTTTAGTTGGAAATGCCTCCAATTTGGGAAAGTTATTTTACTGCCCCTGAGTCAATTGCAGCTAGGTAAACTACATTTTGCTGGCCTTCTTAAATGTAGTTTTTTGATTGAATAATTCTTCCAAACAATGGTAGTGTATTTTTTTCGAAATGTCTGCAATGAACTACGGTAAGGACCACATACCAACCCTTTGTCATTACTCGGTTTGAATTGATCGCAAGCAGACAGATAGACAATTTAACAAAGGGACATAATTCTTTTCTCCCTTTTATTTGGAAGCATGGATTCATGAGATATGATAAGCAAAAAAATATAGGAACTGAATTTTTATATTGCAATCATTTCTCTGTAAATATACTTCATAAAGAGGAAGATAAAAGCAGACGATGGAACTTGTAGGCAGAAAATAAATTAATCCGGCTTTTAAACATTCTTAAATGAATGAATGGTCCAGCCTAGATGTAACATTGCTTTTACTTTAAAAGAATAGCATTTTGAATCAAATGCTGGGTTATATATGTAGTCATATTAGTCTAGTCAGACCATCATTCGCAATGACCTGAATTGAAAGCCTTTCTGACATTACAGGGTTATTAAAGAATTTTTTAAAAATGTTCTTGTTTTTACATAAACCCTTATCTTCTTAAATTTCAAATTCATATTTAAGTTTAACAATTTTTCTGAAATTAATTAATTAAACTTAATGTCTGAATATTTTTATTTTAAATTATATGATAAATTAAATGAAAGTAAATTTTTAAATACTATTATTTTAATTTCTTAATGAAATCAGCTAAATTCAATACCAATATCCTTTTCACTTTTCATATAGCTGTTAAATGTGTTTCTGTTTATAGTTTTTGATGTTTCAAACTGAAATTGCTTCATTCAATTGGATACGGAAATCCTTCACAGAATTTATGAAACATCTCTAGTGTTTTAAGAATTTTTGAATCAAAAGATTTTCCACTACCAAAACAGAATGTCTCATCGAATGGAAAAATAGAACTGTCAAAGAATTTAAAAGCTAAAAACTTACTCTATAAATTCATAACTGGCTGTGAATAAATTTAAAAAAGGAAGCTTTAAAAATTATTAGTAGAATTTCTTTAATTTTTTTCTGCTTTTTAGTTTTTAACTATATGGAAATAGTTTATAACTATATTTAAATATTATGGAATCTCTTCAAATCAACAATCTTTTTCTGAAATTCATAATTAGATGGTGCTACTCATTTGAAATTTCATTTATTTAACTGATTAACTGACATTCCAACAATGAGAATTTAAAAATAGCCTATTGTCAGCAACAACATGGAAGTGAACGAATTTTCAAAGAAAGCAACTGGAAATTTGAGTACGAGTATGAAACTAGCAAAGTTAAATAAAAGTGTTTAAAAGCGTTATGTTTTGATGATAGGGTTTAAGCTGCCATAAGACTTTATTCTGAATAATAAATTAAAGAAGGAAAGAAAAATAGTCAATAGAGTACCTACAGTAATATTAAAATACTGAATTCCTGAGCTGTGTGGCTGAGGTTTGATGATTTTGAATTGGTAATATTTGATAACTTTTCTTAACCCTTATATATATATATATATATATATATATATATATATATATATATATATTACAGCTACTGATTACTAGAACTGTTCAGCGTTTAGTTAAAAACTTGATTACACCTTTATTATGTACCTTGTTAAAATAATTTAAAAGAGCAAAGAATCAATTATTACTTCACAAGCAGTTTACTTTTTCAATCTTAAAAGAATCTCACAAATTACAAAATCTACTTACTTTTTGTATAAATCGTCTTCATTAAAACATCATAAGAGTAAAGAGAGAACAGAAAGACTAATTTCTGGTTGGGGAAAAATTTAATAGTTTTGTGGTACATACTCTATACTCATAAACTGGGAACTAATGAACTGGTTTATGAGTTACAACTCATAAACTGGGAGAAAAAGCTACTCATGTAACGGTAATATACACAGCGCCGTTATTGTTACCGGCAGTATTTTGCGCATGCACGATAATGGCAGGTACTTTTTGCGCATGTGTGATCTTATTGCTTGTGTCAGTACTGGCTTAATGTAAAACCAGCTTATCATGTAAACTGCACGAAACCAAACACTCATTCCACATATTTTTTTAAACAAAAACTTACGAATTAAACACGATTTCCATGCTTTAAAAGATATAACTATACTAATCTTTTATTCTCTTAATATTTATTCACAGGGAACTCAGTTGTTTTCACAGAGCTATTTATCCAGAAATAGAAATAAAAAAATCGACAATATGAATAAGATATTTTTTCCTCGCCCTTAGACTCCTCAAATGTTTTTCTTTTCTATTAAAATAGCAACAATAAGTAGTTAAAAAATTCAATTACCTTGTTCGGTTTTCTTGATCTTCCATTGTTCGTTAATAGCTTTTATTGTTTCATCTTGTAGCATTAAACAATCCATTCTCATTACAGAAGAGAAATGTAATTGAACAAGGCACATTTTCTAAAAAATGTGCTGTTTCAATTCAGCATGCATTTCATTCTGTGCGGTACCCAAATCAGATGCCAGGCCATCAGAAATCTAGAAGAGGAAATGTGTTTCCTCCGTTTGTTTTGAAGAGAACAAATTTCATTTAAGGGGAAGGGGAAGCAGCTGCGCCATTTTGAGGCAATTCAAACAATTTAATTACTTCGCGCTTTTGCTGAAACTTAATTAATATTATCGGAATCTCCGTTTCTCGATAGAATTCCAAAACACATATTCCTTTTTACTAGCGTTTTGTCATCGTCAACTGGGGTCGACGGTGGATATTACGCTCTGCTTCAGTCTGAGATTCGCCATCGAATTTTGAAATGAGACAACTTTTGATGTTGATTTCCTTTACACGAACTATGTTTGGACTTAATTGAAATTCTCTTCTAAGAATAAGTGGAGAGGAAACTATGAGAAATTGAATCCCCGCCCATAGTAGTGCATTCTGATAACATGAATTAGTAACTTTAGATAATAAGAGTTTTGGATAGTAAATATTTCTCTGAAAATTGATTGAAGCAGTTAATTGACACAAATAGATCTTATTAAGGTATGTGACAAAGTTTTAGGAAAAGTTTTTTTCAATTCAATATTCTTATTTTCTGAAGAGTTTTCTTTAGAAAACTGCTTCAATTTTGTTTCCAAGTTTATTCTTTGGAAAGTTACATTCATTTTTATATTTGAATATTTTGAATTTTAATGCTGCTTTCCATCTTCAAATGCTACTTCTTCAAATTCAAAATTTTTTAACGAAAAGTTTCAAAATTCAAAACCCAATATATATTTTGTGATTAAATTGGGTATAAAATTTTCTTTAAGTTGTGTAATTCCTGAGCTTAAGAAATAGCAATGTGTTCTATCTATAAATATTTTGCAATGGAAAAAAAATCATGTTATTTATCAATCGTACCCAAGTGCTTAAAGATTTAATATGAATGCAGAATATTTATTATTTCAGGAACTAGGTGAAATGTTTCATAAGTTATTTGAAAAATTTTGTACAAATTATTTGTTAAATTTTCAAACAAGGTTATTATTTTATTCTTTTTAGCCAAAATAACCATATTTATTCCGTTTCAAAATACTTTTTTATTTTTAACTGACGAATGATTTTTCCATGATGCTTTTATTCAGTGTATTTTAAGTAGAAGTTCAAAAATATAAATAGTTTATAAATTCTTCAAAAATTCATGTTCAAAAAATTCAAAATTTAAAAAATGTAGTTACATTCTTTGAATGCATACGTGTGTAATTGGAAACCATGTACATTGATAAAAAAAAGTCTTCTAAAAATAAACATTCCCTCATGTAATTCCTTTTACTGTAAAATTTATAATACAAAATATATTTACCCTTTGCACTGCAATATTGCAATAATTACTAAAAATGAATGTGAAAAATTTTGCTATTTTACGGCTATTATAAAAATAATAATCCAACAAGATTGTGAAAGCGATGTATTTTGCACAATCACCTGTTCAATTGGATATAGGAGTGCAAAGGGTGAATTTTAGCTTTTTTCTCTGCAACATACCATTTTTATTACAGCATTGAAAATATTACACTATTTCTATATTGCATGTAAAAAATAATTCATTTCAACGTCACACCTGGATATTCAAAAATGATACGGTTAGTGGTTTAATATATGACTTCAATGCATTCAAATCCTAAATTCTGAAATATTCAAATTTGTCATCCTTAATTTCTATTAATAATAAATGAGAATGGATGAATGTGTTTTGATTATTTACTGTTCAAATTGTTTGACTCAACGCTATCCTATTAGGCACAATTTTACTTTGGAGCGAGGCAACTCGGAACAATTTTTTTTTTAAAATTTAGTTAATTAAGAATTACACCAAATTCTGATGCTTTTTCGGCGTAACATGATCTGGCATTCTACCTTCCGCACTACAAAATAGACAGTGAACTTGGCATGATTTTACATACTTCACCCTCGCATACATGATGATTTTCAGTAAAATTGATTTTCGATTTTGGTGGCTTCTCTCAAATATGCGTATGAAATTGAACTGATTCCCCGGCGTACCAGCTAGTCGCCAAAGGAGTCCTGTCATTGATATTTTAGAGCAAAACTTAAAATACTAATTATATTCTGATATTTGGAAATATGAAAATGATAATTTGATTCTTTTTTCACTTTTTAAATAGATACTGAAATCTTTCTTCTTGTGTATAAGAAACAGTTCTTCTTAATTATTACAGAATGGGACTTAAAAATTTTGCAAATCACATCGAGAGGAAAAAAAAGTTGTTATACGAGCTGACGAAAGTCAGCAAAACTAGCTATCCCAGAAGCAAGTGAATGAATTGGGCCGACGTTTCAGTCGCATGGAAAGGGGGAAATAGACCCCTAGAGTCATCCGAAATAAGATATGGCATTTTTTGAAAAGGTTTATAAAAAATACGAGGGATACGGCTATAAGTTGAATGTTGCTGAATCAAGTTGCCAAAATCAATTGAAAGTTTTGATTCGACCGTGGACAAAGGCTTCCTATTTTAATAGAAAGACGGGACAAAAAGGTTACACAGATCCATTTACTTCAAAAACAGTTGAATGGCTAAACGAAAGTAATGAGTTTTGGCCAGCTCACTGAATCTTCCAGTAAAATAATGAAATATTTGGATAGTGTCACATATTTTATTATCGTACGGATTGTTTACGTTGAAAATGAATAAATAGGCATAGAATAATCAGCAATGAAAAATGCACTGCTGTGCAAAACTTAAGCAACAGGTATGTTTTTTGCCATAACTTCACGAGAAATCATCTGAGAGACATGAAATTCAGAAATGAGATACAGCATTTTGTTCTGAAAGAATGACGAAAGCATAGTTGCGCAGAAATGAATACAATGCATACAGTATGGAATCAAACAATAAAAGGCTTTATTGAACTCATAGTATCGTTGCACATTATTGTCTGTCCAAGAGGAAGAAAAGCAAGCAGATGTTCCTTAGTATGGGATATGCCCTCCCCTTACTGCAATGGTTGCTTCGCACCGTCTCCCCATACTCAGCACCAGATTGTCCAACAGTTCTTGAGGTAAGAGTGCCCATTCCTCAATCAGCATCTGTTTAAGTTGTCGGGTGTTCCCTGGACGATGTAATCGTGCCGCAAGGCGTCTCCCCATAGCATCCCACACATGTTCTATCGGATTTAAATCAGGGCAGCACGCCGGCCAATCCATTCGAGTGATATCTTCACTTTCCAGGAGCTCCTCAACAGCATGAGTCCTGTGTGGCCGTGCATTGTCATCCATAAAAACGAAGTCTGATCCAATGGCACCTCGGAACAGACGCATATGGGGAAGGATCACGTCCTAACAATAGCGATCTCCAGTTACAGAACTTCTGTCGAAAACGTGGAGCTCAGTCCGCCCGTTCATCATAATGCCTCCCCAAACGACAACTCCAGGACCACCGAAATGGTCTCTTTCCGTGATGTTACAAGCGATTCCCAACGCCAGTTGATTTGGAGAGAGGTCGGGACACGGTTTCATCCCAGTAACGTCACGGAAAGAGACTGTTTCGGTGGTCCTGGAGTTGTCGTTTGGGGAGGCATTATGATGAACGGGTGGATTGAGCTCCACGTTTTCGACAGAGGTTCTGTAACTGGAGATCGCTATTGTCAGGAGGTGATCCTTCCCCATGTTCGTCTGTTCCGAGGTGCCATTGGATCAGGCTTCGTTTTTATGGATGACAATGCACGGCCACACAGGACTCATGCTGTTGAGGAGCTCCTGGAAAGTGAAGATATCACTCGAATGGATTGGCCGGAGTTCTCCCCTGATTTAAATCCGATAGAACATGTGTGGGATGCTTTGGGGAGACGCCTTGCGGCACGATTACATCCTAATGGGAACACCCGACAACTTAAACAGATACTGATTGAGGAATGGGCACTCTTACCTCAAGAACTGTTGGACAATCTGGTGCTGAGTATGAGGAGACGGTGCGAGGCAACCATTGCAGTAAGGGGAGAGCATATCCCTTACTAAGGAACATCTGCTTGCTTTTCTTCCTCTTGGACAGACAATCATGTGTAACGATACTATGAGTTCAATAAAGCCTTTTTTTGTTTGATTCCATACTGTATGCATTGTATTCATTTCTGCGCAACTATGCTTTCGTCATTCTTTCTGAACAAAATGCTGTATCTCATTTCTGAATTTCACGTCTCTCAGATGATTTCTCGTGAAGTTATGGCAAAAAACATACCTGTTGCTTAAGTTTTGCACACCAGTGTATGTAAAGACTTGTTGTTTAGTTTTTCTCCTATTAAGCGGTCACAACCAATCATCAGACTTTCTGTGCTTGGAAAAGACTAAATATTATGAGCCGTTTAACAATGAAGTAATTTTATTGGATAGTAGTATTGGGTAATGTAGACATTTTATGAATTGAAGTTCTATCCAGAAACAAAAAAACAAAAAAAAAAACGAAAAAGTAACTACTAACTATTTAGGGCTTTTTTTTTAAATGAAAGAAGGCGACTACGCTAAAAAGTTATTTTTTTGTGGAAACATGCAAATTTTTGTATTTAACATTTTGACCAATTTTCTTTATGAAACTCTTTGAATTTAGTTTTTAAGTCCAGTTTTCTGGTAGTTATTCTGATTTTTATATTTGTTTTTACGTGTTTAAATGCTATTTTGTTAAATTCTAATCTTTAGTACAATTTCCTTTAGAAAAATTTCATAAATTAAAATGTGATGCATATTTTGCTGTTCAAATTTGGTGTAATAGTTTCTCATTATATTCTGCAGTTCTTGAGCAAGAGAATAAGTAATCTATTCATTTAGAAATATTCTATAATTGTTTCAATGCGAAAAAATTGAAAGTTCCTGTTAAAGTTATCTGTCGATTTCCAATATTTAAGAAATGAATATAAATATAGATTATTTTTGGTTCAGTAACTAGGTAAAACATTTGATACACTTCTAAACTAAAGAATTTTTGCTTTATAGCCCTTTTTAGCTAAAGCAAAGGCCCCATTTTTATTTTTATTTTCAAATTAGAAAATATTTTTGTAATTTAAAAAATATATTTCACTGATATTTATTCCACTATTTTTATGTAAAAATTCCAAATCTATAACTATTTTTTCAAAAAAAAGTCATCCCGAACGTTGCCACAAGATATTGACCGATTTCCTATCTTTGGAGAAGACTGAATATAATGAACTAACAATAAAATATTTTGTGTGTGTGGGGAGGAGAAACAGTTCTAGTTTGATTAATAATTTGTTTTCAATTTCCAAGATGATTAAATGAGACTCTTCATTCGTGTTCCATCAATGCCTGACGAGCTCAATTTCATGACGGCGGAACATGCGATTGAGGGCGAAATCCTTACTAATCAATTAGGTTATCATTAGGAATTCATTGACCATTAGAAACATGAAGATTATAATAGATTTAATATCGTAAAGAAAATATAAGTGTATTTTTAGAATACGGAAATATGGAAATTTTCTCAAATATCAATCGATGAATCAATGTAGAAAAATGACTGATCAAATTATTTAAATATAGAATTTGATTTGAGAGAAGATTGATATAAATACCGTTCATTTATTAATGACCGTTTATTTGAGATCGATTCGTTTCGACTTCTGCGTGCCATTCATACAGCGAGTCTGTTCCAGCAATCAGAAATAATCTTTTATGGAAAGACTTTTTAGTGAGTCAATTGAAACCATATTGATTCGGTGTTAATGGAAGATGATTTTAACGTATCAGTATTTATTCTAAATCTTAACTGATTTCAGGTGATTCTTTTCCAGTTTAGGAAAATATAGCTTCTTCAAATACAATGGGTTATTTTCGAAATGTCAGGTAAACATTATTGACTTTGAAGAATGAACAAAACTTCCAAAATGTTTCGGTTACTTACACTCCTAAGAACACATTTTTTTATTCATTCGAATGTGTCCTTTTTTCTGACTGATGAAAAATAAAATTTTATACCAAAATTTATATATTTCGTCATTGCTATCCTCTTTACATATTTAAGAAAATACAGATTTCCCCAAATTTGATACATAAGTTAAATCTAATTTTATCCATTTAGCTGTTTGTTTTTATTAGATTCGTTCTTCAATACTTGGTACATATCTATAGATTTAATGTAAATACAAAATGTCATGCAGTAGCTCAAAACGACAGACAAACAGAGGGAGACAGTCATAATATAAAAAATGTATTTTTCTTTTTGAGGGAGGTCTGAAAATTGGAGATTCTTTAAAATCTCGAGTTCAAATTTTTTGACGATTGTATTACTTCTGAAAGACGGAAGTAAAATGATTGATAAATGAAATTTTTCCACATTATATTTATATATAGCCTAGAAAATATACAAAGTTCTGTGCCAAACAAACAGCCTTTATTAGAAGCAATGCTACATTCTTTCAATAAAAAGAAAATTGCTGCAAAATCTATCGTCTACTGTTAGACATTTCTGGGGAAGATATCCCATCTTGTCTATTTCCTTCACTCGAGATTAAATTGTATAACTTGGTCTACCGATTTGTTTTTGTCCTGTGTACCCTTCTTTTAGATAGGCCTAGTGTAATATGTCTCCTTATTTCTTTGATACTCTTTTTCTCTGCATTTACCATGTTGTAAATAACGCAGGTATTTACAACAGCCATGTATACAATTCGGGTAAAAATTAGCCAATACCATTTTTTTGCACGGATTTTTATGGTATGTTTCTCTAAAAGCCAATCGTGACCACCCATGTTTTTGTTATAATTGTTTACGAGACATGGCTGTTCGATTTTATTTTTTTCAGCTTTTCCTTTTACATGCCTTGAAACATATAATAGTGGCTCAATTATGTCAAAATTTGTCGCAAGTGTATCGCATTTGTTGTCATTCTATTTTACCACAGTCATTTTATTTTTCATATCAAAGTAGAAATCATGTGAACCACGGCTAGTCTTTTTGAAAGTAGAATCAATTTCAAGGGGACAATGCTGTATTCTGTCTCTTATTGTTCCTGTTGCTCGAAATCCACTCTTTCTTAGGTCAACTAACAAATTATAGGATTTTTTTTTAAAATATCAAAATAAACTGTATGACTCTTGGGATCAGTAACTGGCTAAAGAATTTTTTTTACAACTCGAGTTCTCAAAGGCTCTTTTGAAAGAATCACGATAGAAGCATCGGCAACTTCCTTGCCGCAATACAAATCAAAATTATAGCAGTAGCCATTGTTCTCACATAATGCCCACATTTTATACCCGAGTTGCAGTGTCATCAAAACCTTCTTCATCTGTTATTTCATCTACTTCAGGTGGCAAAGCAATCATTTCGGACTCTAATTCCTCCGAAAATAGATATTCTGCATCTTCCTCGGCAGTTTTAAAACTTTTTTCCACATCTTGAGCACCTATGAAATAAACTAAATATCAGAAAATTTAACGAATCCGCCCAGCGTCCTATTTTTAGGACAGTAGTTTAAATTTGTAGTTAAAACAAATAAAAGTAAAAATAATTTTAAAACGTAATAAGATATCTGTTAATAGAATATGAGGCGGTGCGCGAATGCGCTAGGATAGAACCTGGGACCTTTCGG
>JAPMOR010038707.1:745016-801932 GCA_026543865.1 Argiope aurantia | reverse complement strand
GCCGCATTGATCAGTTCCTTTAATATGGAATCTCTTGAAATATGAAGGGAAAGGGCCATGGCCAGTTGCAAAGATAATATCAAGCCTATTCCAAGATGATGGGTAAAAGGACACTTTTGAGATTATTTGATGGATGTTTCTGCCAGTTGAGCCATTGTCCCATTCTTCTTGCCATCGCTGTAGGCTCAATTCATTTACAATACTTTTCAGATGGCTTCTAGGAGCTGGGTATTGAACGGGCGTACCTGCAGAAATAGCCTGTTTGGCTAGGGAATCTGCAGCCTCGTTTCCGTTGTGGCCTACATGTGCTTTCACCCATCCTAACTTGATAGAAGGTTGGTGGAGCAGAATGGCTTGTATTTCCTGAACAATTGGGCTTGAGGTGGAGAATGAACTGATCACTTTTAAGCTGGATTCGCTATCACTCCATATTTTAGGGTTATGATCGTATTTGCTAGCCCATTTGCATGCTTCCTTAATGGCCAGTAGCTCTGCTTGAAAGACAGAATTCTTTTCGTTCAGTTTGCCGAGCCACTGATGAGTGATTTGTTCCTTTTGGAATACGCAGAAGGCAAAGCCGTTTTTTCCTCGATTTTGGATCCATCTGTAAAAATATCCGTCTTGTTTGTAGGTTGGAATTCCTTTTTGAGGGAAATTATGTCCTCAAGAAGAAAGTTTGAGGGGAAGATTTTTGTGTGAGAGCATTTCATCTCGAAGTTCTCAGGATGGAATGTTATATTCTGAAAATGGCTAGGTAATTGAAGACGACTTACTATTATATAGGTTGCTTCTGCTTGCGCTTTGATGTGAAGTGGAAGAATTCCTTCGATAACTTGCAGTGCTGCCGTGGATGTTGTTCGGAATGCTCCAGAAATACTCAGGAGAAATTTTCTCTGTATTGATATTAGGATTCTTTGTTGTCGGGATGAGAGAGGATAGGCCCAAGCTGATGCTCCATGTAGGATCATTCTCTCGGCAACGGTGAAGTAGAGATGACGCCTGAATTCTTTTTTCAGACCCCATGTGGAGCCAGCAATTCTGCTGAGATTTTGGTATAAGAGAGTCGCCTTCGTTTTGGTGTTAAGGAGGTGAGGAATCCAGTTAAGCTTATTGTCAATGGTAACACCGAGATATTTTAAAGATTGTTGCCTTTTTATTGTTACGTTATTCCATTTAATTGTTGGCCCGTTGACTAATTTGCTTATCAAGATATTACATGATTTTTCTACGGAGATTTGAAGGTGATGCTTGTCGGTCCAGCACTTGAAGATTGAGAGAGCATCCTGGGCGGCTGATTTCAATTTTGCTCTTGTTGATTCAGCTACTACAAAAACAAAGTCGTCTGCGAATGCCTGGAGGTGAATGTTAGGAGGCCATTTTTCAGAAAGAATTTCGTTTGTGACAAGATTCCAAAAAACTGGTCCAGAACAGGATCCTTGCGCGCAGCCTTTCTGCTGTGACCAGGCGGCAGTGCCTTGAGATGTTTGAAGAAGGACTTCTCTATTTTCTAGGACATCCTTAAGTGTTTCTGTAGTTTTTGAATTGAATTTAAGTTTATCGAGGCTATTGCGGATGGAAGAGAATTCCAGATTATCGAAAGCTCTTTGGATGTCTAAAGAAATTACCAGAATGTGTTCGTTTTGCTGTTTGAAATTATGAATTTTTTCCGTTAATTGCTGTATTGCGTGGTCTGTGGATTTTCCGTCCCTAAAACCAAATTGGTTTGGATGGAGTAAGTCATTTACTCTGAGGTGATGATTAAGTCTCTGCAATAGGAGTTTCTCGAGGGTTTTGCCAATGGTGGGAAGAAGAGAGATGGGACGATAAGAACTAACGTCTGTTTTGTTCTTACCCTTCTTGTGAAACAGTATTATCATTCCTTTTTTGAGTGGAGTAGGGAAGCATTGCAGTTGGAGGCACTTATTGAAGAGGGTATGGAGAATATCCGGGAAGTTCTTGTTAATTTCTTTCAAAATTATATTGTCTATGGAGTCAAAACCTGGTGCCTTTTTAGGCGGGGCTTTACGAAGGATTTGTTTTATTTCGTTTTTTGAAAATGGTGGTTCCGGAATGAAAGGACTATTTGGGATTTCGGGAAGTGCAGTATCTTGGGCTGGAGGGTAAAGAGCCTTGAGAATTTCTTGGGCGAATGTGTTAGCTTCCCCTACGTTGGAGTTCCCCAAGAGCTTGAAGAGTTCTGAAGGTGGTTGGGCGTTTTTGATACATGCTTTATATGGTATACCGTATGGGTTTGTTGAATCGGTGCAAAGATTATGGAAGGAGGACCGTTTTGCTTTTTTGGTGGCCTTTTTGAATTCCTTTCTTTTCTTTGATTCTATTTCTTTAAAATGTTGCTTGAGAGACCCTTGAGAGTGTTGTACTCTTCTTCTTAATGCCCTGAGTTCCTTTTTCTTGATTTCGAGCTCCTGGGTCCACCAGTTGATGCTATGTTTAGTCTTGACATTTTTTACCTTGTAAGTTGTTTTGCATACCTTGAAGATTTCAAGTTGTAAATTAAATGTGACTGCCGAGAGATCTTCATGATTTTGAGAGGAGGCTATTGAGTTGAGAAGCTCTGGGATTTTTGTGCTGAGTTGCTGAATCATTTTACTGTGACCGCCATATGCTGTTTTAAAATGGTAGTAGCTCGAGCCTTTGCGTTGAGAGGAGATGTGAATTTTGATATATTTATGGTCACTTAGTGAGTAATCGTCGAGCACTTCCCAATTACAGATTGAGGCGAGGTATGCTCCTTTGACGATTGAAAGGTCTGGCCAGCCTTTTCCATTGTTAGTTTCAAAAGTAGGGGGAGAATTTTTATCGTTTAGGAGAAACAAATTATTTGCTGCGATGAGATCTTCCACTAAAGATCCTCTGGCATTTTCCTCTCTGTATCCCCAGATTTTACTGTGAGCATTAAGGTCTGCCCCGATGAGAGCCATTTCCGTTCCGATGCTCTTGAGAAGAACATCAAGGTCTTGTAAAGTTTCTGAAATGTTTGAATGTGGCGATGAATAGGAGGAAATTATTGTCAGTGGGTCTTTATCCATTTGTATTTTAATTGCTGTGGAGTTATCCGTAGAATGAAGAAAAATTGGGCTTCGGCAGGTAGGAAGGGCGATTATACCTGCTTTTTGGTTGTTGGAAAGCCATTGATTCCATGAAGATGGAATTCCTGTGATTTTTCCCTCATTTATGTGAGGTTCTTGAACTAGTATTATATCTGGAAGATGGATCATGGCCGATTTAGACAGGATTGAAGTGGATGTTTTTGATTTGGCTAAGTTGATTTGAAGGATGGTTAGACCAAGGTAGGATGAAGATTTAGAAGGCCAGTTGAAACCGGTGAAGGAGTGAAGAAACGGTTGTTGTGATGTAAATGGCGTAGAGCTTGAGTTGGAGCAATTGTTATTCATACTGTAGGGTTATTCCGTACCTTGCTATTTCTTTCAAATATGTGGGACATCTATTGTGTGAGGCCGAATGGTCGATGTTGAACCGTGCACCTTTCTGCGTATTTTCTTCATGGCAGTTAATGCATGATTCCAAGTTGTTTCTGCAGTACTTAGTTTGATGCTCATGGCCACAATGAGCACAGTAATGCTTCGATGACAAACATTTTGTCTGGATGTGTCCATAGCGTTGGCACTTAAAGCACCTACGAACGCTGAAGTGTTCTTTAATGGAGTGTGTTTTCCAATTTATGAGAACCTTCTTCTGGTTAAGTAAAGACTTGATATACTCCGGCTTTCCTGAGATTACCAGGTGACTGCAGTCCCCTCTTCCCTTGATTCTAAAGCTCGGCTTCAGAGAATCTTTGGGAGCTCCGATGGTGAGTTCCAGTACTTCCAATACCTCTACGTCTGCGATCTCATTTGGGATATCATATACGATGCATCTAGGGTGCCTGGTCGATGGATTTTTGCATTCGATTGTTTCAGCTAGCCTCTGGTTTCCCTGGATCATCTGGATTAATTTCTGCGCTCCTTCTTCATCCGAGCAATCGACTGCGATCCCCTTGTTCCTAAGAGGCCTAACTGCATTGATGGCCATTTTTTCTTTCGTTGGTTGTATGTTTTCTTCAACCAGCTTTTTAACATTTTCTTTGCTGTTCTCTTTGGGAAGCAACAGTACTGTGTGGGCTTGTTTGGTGGCCGTGGCTTCAGCGTATGTTTTTGCTGGTTTCGTTTTTTCTTTTGCTATGGACTCTTCTTCAGCATCTTTTTCCTCCTTTTCTCTTAGAAGATTTCGCAGATCACTGAGAAGGGCAAAGGCCTTTACCCTTTCATTATCATTTAGCCTAAACTTATGATTTGCTTTTTTTCCCATCAAAAGTTCGGAGAGTTCAGCGAAAAGAAAGTCTCTTTTGTATACTGCAGTATTTCGCACTGCTTCGATTGGTCCATTCGTGCAGTTTTCAGTTATGGGTTTATCAGCCGATTGTGAGTTAGTTGGGTTATTCTCAATAGGGCTGGGATCCCCGACATTGGTACGGACAGAAATTTTGTCTGTCATAATTGCAGCTTTTTCCCCAATTAAATGAAAAGTTCTTGTAAAATGTATGTATATATATAAATATAAACTGTAGAAAAGTCGAAGATTTACAGAGAGTAGAAACAGCCGGGGCAGAGGCCCTCAACTCTGGCAGAAGTGTGCTAAAGAAGTCTCAATTGTGTATTCTGAATAATCTAGGATTTTTTTTATATATAAAAATGAGTGTAAGGGAAAGCGATAAAGGTATATTCCCCTCCTTTTTTTTTTTGGAGAGATTTAAGACACGGTAGCTCAAATGTGGTGTTACAATTTTTGCAGGGTCCTACAAATGTCTTGGAGCATACAAAAATTAGATCAAAGGAATGAGTTTATACTAAATTGTTCATGTCGCCGGACATTTGTGAACGGTTTGCTCATGTGTTGGCTCCGCACTCAGACTTTTTTTTTATTTATTTATTTATCCATATCCTGGCCTCCGTTTCGCAATTAGAACTTTTTGGGGAAAAGAATGTTTTTTTTTAGAACTTTAAAATGCTAATAATTCAAATTTTTAGCCTGGATGACTTGCATGGGCAGGTATGATTTTTGGAGGTGGGTACCAGTCAGAAGGAGAGAAGTAGGGGTATTTGAGGAAACAGCCATAACCTGTCCGTAAATTAATTTAGGGTAACCCGGACTTAAGGGGTACAGGAAAATTTTGAGAATGTAACAAGGTCGAGCTACTGGAATATTACTTATAATGGTGTATAAGAGATTAGTAAAGATTATGATAGGAGATTGTTATTGGTTAATAAAAATAGCCCTTTGATTAAGTAACCTGGACTTAAAATATTTTTGATATATTGAGAATGCGTCGAGGGAAAACAATAAAATAAAAGTCACGCGCTTATTATTTGAAAAGAGGGTTGCAAAAGAGAAGACAAGAGTATTGATGCGTTTACAGCCTCGAAATAATTTCTATGAGTAAACTTTACAATATATAAAACGAAGACTGCAACCTGCTTGAACAGGCGTGTTTCAGGTAAACCGAATTAAGTATCCAAAGGGTTAAACCGACGCTCGCATGAGGAGTAGGGGAAAGGAAAGTTACTGCCTGCTTCGCCATCTCACGGATCCGAAAGTTAAGAAAAGAATAACAATGAAAACAAAGGGGAGAGAAGGAAACCAAACTTGACCCTCTGACTCCCAATGCGGCCGAGAAGGCTGTACATTCAGACATCCACAGAACGGTCGAGGGGCCGAAATGCCACCTGTTAATTTTCTTCCCCTTTTCTCAGCAGGGTCGTAAAACGGTGCGGGGTAATTTTGTCTTTGTAACAGTCGAGGCTTCCGTTCCCGCTGTCATTGTTGATTGGTGTCTCCAGAAAGTGTTTGAGGGCAGATGTTTAATTTACAGTACGCTTTCTGCTCGCCAGCCACTAAAATCTCTTGCTAAAATGCCGGGTAATCGGAAAGTCTTAACTCAAAAAGAAATTACTAAAATAATCTGTGAAGATTCAGATAAATCTGATTTGATATAAGTGATGAGGAAGGTGATGGATTTGACACTTCAAACTCTTTTCAAGAAGAAAATATTTCTACTTCGTTAGAAAATGATTTTGTTAACGAAGATGATATTGAAGTTTCCGAAGATAGATAAATCAGGATAGATTATTGAATGAATATCAAATTTAATAGTAAATAAGATTATTTCCATTACGAAATTTGACCAACTTTCAGGCCCAATCCATAATTTAAAAAATATCGGAAAGTATGTAAAAATAGTAAATTAAAAAAAATGAATTAAAATGCTTATTGTTTCAGAAAACTATATTTGAAATAGTATTAATTATTTTTCAAAGCTCAATCTCCCTCATACCAACTCTTGAAATAGTTTTAATTATAAAATAAAAAAATTAAATATTCCTTCCTTGAAGAATTCTGCAAATCGTTTGAAAATTGGCTGGTATTATATATTTTGTGCATTGCTTAAATCATAGAACATAATTAAAAAAATGCTAGCAAATGTTCTTTTTGGTTAGAAATTCGGAGTTTGATTGCTGTATTCATAAAATAGGACATTTTTTCGTAGTATGCATAGTTTATTATTTAACAGCTATTGTAGGTATGCAGATTCGTTTTGAAGGGAAAGGAGAGGTTTTGATTTGGATAATTTTGGCAGTATACCTGCAAAATATTAATGGGAATATAACAATCAGAAAAGTAATATTATTTCCATAAAATAACATTTGACCTGTGTTTCTATTCTGTCTTTTTAAATTAATAAATTTTAGTAATTATTGAAAATTTACATTGTTAATGAAGGTATTTCTTAGATATGAATCTACATATATCTTAATCAGTTCTCAACATTAGAACAATATTCTCTTTATATTCTAATAAATAAATGCAAGCAATTGCTTTGGGATTTAATTAATATATAATAAAAATTTATAAGAATTTTTAAGTACTCACAATAAGTTATTTATATCAATAACTCTTAGAATGAAAAGAAAAAGAGAGAGAGAGAGAGAACTTTTGAATGATTAAATTTTCTGATGCAGCAATGGTTTTAATGAACATTCAAATATACTATTTCATTGCTATATTTCAACATTAAATGAGTCTTTCCGTAATTAATAAATTATAATCAAACACAGTGGTAAAAAAAAAGCGGAACGTCTGGAAAATCTTTAGGTGAAACTATAAAGTGTTATTAAATTTTATATACAACCCCTTATTCTTCAGCAGTAATTTGACTACAGGAGTAGGGCGATACGAGTACTCTCCTTACGCTGCAATGAACTCTTGACCGTAAGAAGGGGGAGGGAAATGCTCGTCATCTATGGGTTATGTTTTCGGCCGTTTGCATTTTAAAAGAACTGCATTTCAAAGAGCAAAGAAATTCAGAGGGTTAAGTACTAAGAACAACTAAGTTAAAAGAGTAAAACACTTAATTTCCGAAAGTTCATATGTATAAAATGCATGTATACGCGAGACCAAGATATAAATAAATTTACGTCTGATTAAAAACGAGAAGCTTGGATTCCTTTGTTTACACGATAGCGTCCCCTGCGCCTCCATTTTTAGGATGTGGCGATCGGGGGCAAAAAAAGGTACATTACATCGAAACTATGCAAAACATTTACATGTAAGTTATATCAAAAAGCTCAGAGAACATAATTAAGTTGAGTTAAAAGATTAAAAAGAGTGAATTAACACATGGTGATAGTATAATAGTTAAAATATATTAACAATGTATAAATGATAGTGTGTGACTGCTTTGTTTACATACGAGGGAGACGGGAATGGGGAAAAAGTTAGCCGATCGTTGCTTGAGAAACAACGTTTCAAAAAAATGATATAAAATTAAAATTCATAAGGGTAATGATATGGATATGATTTTATTGGTAATCGTACAGAGTTTTATTCGTCTTTTAGATTTTTCAAAAGTCTTAATAGTTTTTTTAGTTATAACTGTAGAAAGTGAAATTTAGAGGAAATTCACAAAATACGATGTATTTTTTCTCGGGAGGTTTTCAGAAGAAAAAAAAAATGTGTAGAGCTACTAAGCATAAGTGAACATAACACATACCAAAATACTCTTGAATGCTCCCTCTATGTGTGTATTAAAGATAATAATAAAAAAAATAATAATTAGTAAGGACAATGAGGGAAGAAATATTGAAGGGTAGAAGGGGGATTGTGCATTTGCATATTGGCAGTGTTAAAAAGAATATTAAAAATTGCCGAGTAATCGTATAGAGAAAACCTTTGTACATCAATATACATAATTTAGCACACAATTGACCAGCAGTATTAGGAGCCACTTACCCCGGCCGTTCTATATTTTTCTTAGCCTGACATCATCAAGATAGACATTTCATGGGATTGATGAATAGAATGACACAAGTAATCCAATAGGAAATGTTCAGGAAACAACAAACTTGCACTATACACTGTAGAGAGCACTTTTGCAAGTAATATTTTGTGGAACACTTGCACTTATGAAGAAGCGTTCGTTAAAGATAAAGCAAAGAAGTCGCAGACGCATAAAGAAGTTACGCCTACTTACGGAGCTCGCGAATGTACGTCCTTCCTCTCGGACAGTTGATCTCGAGAAAACTTTTTGTACTAACATCTTAAAATATTGATTTATTTAGAAGGAGTATTAAGAGATATAAAAGTGGGGAAAATACAGAGAATACAGCTTATTATGGCTCTATCAACATAATAAGTGTTTATCTTACACGAAACCTTAACAAAAATAATTTTTATAAATTTCAAAAAAAAAAAAAAAAACTTTATATTTCATTATTTCAAAATTGATTCAAGGATCAAAGTGGAGACTTATTTCTTTCATAAGTTAAATTGCCTATATCGATAAATAATTCTAAACATGGAATAATCTCTTGCACCAATTTTCAAGTTTTTAAACTAGACTTACAAATATTTATAAAACTCGTGCATCCCAACTTCGCTGAAATCTAAATAGTACTAGCTTCATTTGCTTAAGTAATTTGGTACTCCTTATATATCTAAGGAAATGTTCTATGGAAATAAAAATAAACATTTCTTGTAAGTATTTAAAATTTCCAAAATTTATTTCAAACTTAGCTCTAAGAATTAAGTCTTTTTAATTCTATTTTTTGATTTGTTCGACTCCTAAAATATTCATTGTCACATAAAATGTATTTGATTGTCTTTTCATTGATACTAAGATAGTGCGCCGAAATAACATGATCATTGGACAAATGTAATTCTTTTTAAAGCAAAATGCGTTCTCTACATTGAATCCTTAATCAATAATTACCATAAAAAGAGTTTATTTTTACTTCCATTCCAAGTTATATTTATACAACACACGTTTCACATAGTTAATTCATCAAATTAAATTTTTTAAAAAGGCGTAACTGAAACTTTTGTCAATTACTTGTTTGATAAAAATTAACAAATGTGATAATAAATAAATAAGGCTTTACAGAATAATAGAAAATTATTTCACTTAGATTGTATTCTTTTTTTAAAAAATGGCATAAAAAATTTATATTTAATTTAAAGTTTAGTAATAATACTTATGTCATCGAAATTTATGAGGAATAAAGTATTCCTACATAATATCTTAAAAGAATCGTTTATATGTTCTAGGTGTCTTTGAATGTTCATGAAGATGATTACTTTATTGAAAGTGGCTATAAAATGGTGGAAACATATGAGGGGGTAATCTTAAAATATGTCAATAATCTTGTTAAATTTCACAAATGCTTTAAATCAGTAGAACAATCCGGAAATTAGAAAATAAATTTTTAATAAACATTTAAATAAACATTGAAAATAAACATTTAATCAGTGTTTAACATGGTATAGTTTGGTAAGATTTTAATTGGATGTTTCGTTATTTCGAAGCATTTAAGAGCGAAGATGTCATTCATTTTTTTATAAAAAGATAATCATTAAAATGCAACCTAATTTTGAAAAAAAAATTGTGAGGTATTATAGAGCTTGGATCATTAATACTTAAGTAGCAAATTATGTGGTTCTGGAATACCAGTTACCAAAACAGTTTGCTGATTCGCACTTAAAAATTCTGTTTTACTATAATAGCAGATGATGCTACTGACTCTGAAATTTAGTATAGGCTATTATGTGGCATTATTTGTACATAACAGATATAATCGCTTTCCATTATTTATTGATCTGGACTAATGTATTGCAAAAGGAGTTGCGCAATATAAAAATATTAGAAATTATTGATAGCAGAAAACTTTATCAGTATGATGATTTGAATTTTAAACAACGGCATCTTATTTGCTCTCTCTCTCTCTCTCTCTCTCTATATATATATATATATATATATATATATATATATATAATTTTGCGTTATTGCGTCATGAAATTATTTTTCTTATAATTGTTAAGGTATAAGAAAAATTTGAATTGGAAATATTTTTTTATCGGAAATTTTATTTCAGCATAGTTGTGTAAAATCTTTCTTGTCTAAATACTGAAGTTATTTTGATGAAATATTGTGGAGAGCACAAAGACTTTCTATTTTTATTTTAATTATTGAAAATTTTCGGCAAATAATTTACAAGTAATAAAAGCGTAGCTATTATCAAAAATCAAGAGTGATTTTAATTTGTCGCTTTTATCTATTTAAAACACATGCTTTCTTCTCAACCGTAAGGCTCTGTTTATTATTAAACAAACAAAAAAATAATGCGTTATATAAAAAAAATAATGCATTGTTCCTTCAGAGCTGAGGAATTTATTTGACGAAATTGCAGCTTTCTCGAGTTTTTAACATATAGAACATTTAATTTTCTGTCACCGAATTATTTTTATGTCCCAACAATATTTCTTTGTGCTGATATTATAGCGTCGGATTGTTGTTGGAAATCTAGAAAGTTCGAAAAAAAAATTATCCTTGTAGTGGTCCTTTTCTGGTGACCAATTATTACTCTTACAAAAATCCTGTGACTACTGTTTTAGTTAGAAGGCACGCATTATAATGGGACTTCTCTCCGCCTCTCAATGCAGTCCATGATGACACCACCTTTTGTTAGAAGTGGGCAAGTGGAGATGAGAAACTGACGCAATATTACATCAGGACTAAATGACTCAATTAGATGCTGCCACAGAAAAGCTTTGATTTAATCTCCTGTTCTAATAGAGCAAGAAGGGAAAATTTAATGTTTTTCTATGACTGGATAAAAAAAAATTGAAGAGGCATCTAAAATCTGTTTTTCCCATTCGCATGTCGAGTGATGGAACAAAATGATGAATGTGTAGGGCTTTACTTTATAATTTCTCTTTTGTTGTGCCACCATCATCAATTATATCTCCTACACGTGAACTATCCGATATGCGTCTCAAAATTTTTGTTTCTAAGATAGATAATATATAACTTCATTTCTTTTATTTGTGAGATTTAAAGTGAGTTTGCGTTTAAAGTTTGTAGCTTACGTATGAATATGTACGTGTAATGAAATTAGATAAAACTCTAGAGCATTCTCTTGATTCTCTTTGCTAGGAATTGAATATAAATAATGTATAATGTGAAATATAATGAAGAATTCAAAATGTGTAAATAAGAAATTTTATTTTTGCATTCATTTATACAAGTTTTGTTATGCTTTTGTATTCTTTCAATATAGAGGGATTAATTAAAAATATTTTGTAAGAAAATATAATGATGCATGTATTTCATTGATTAGCATATTTGTTTATATTTACCTACAATACTGATGATATAGTACGTGTTTTTTTTTTGTTGTTGTTGTTGTTTTTTAGATACATTGTATAATCTAAAATAATGCTTTGTAATAAATATTTAAATGCTTTTGGAGAAAATATGGGATTTCTTTCATTTTTCAGCATGTGAAACAAATCATGCGATGAGATGAGGTAGTGATATATATGTGATGAAACTGTGGTAGTGATTTGTTATAGAAGAATCTATGATTTAATTTTAAAATTCCATTATCTTAGGTGAAAATTTTTGATAAAAATTAAAATTCCCATAATACAGGAAGCATTGAATTTGTATTTCTTTCCATTAATTTTTCAAAAATCCCAGTCGCAATATATTCTGATACAATAATAACAACACACCGCGCGCCTGTAACTATAATTTTAACATTATTTAAGCAGTGTTGTGAACATTAAATAGAAAATAAGTCACAACTAAGGGTACTGATCTTTCTTTGTTCTCACCAGCCTACCAGCATCAAAATTTAATTGTTCAAAATAAATAAAAAAATGAGGAATATTAATCAGTATCGGGTACGAGAAGCTGGACTGTGCTTCTGTGTTACAAAATGTGACAGAAATATGTTGGTAACAAGAATAATTAAGACACAAAATTGCACAAATGCACATGACAAAAGAATCACAAAATAAAAACAGAAAATGGGCAAATTGCAAGATGAGAATAAATGCTATTTATCAAACAAAATAATATGAAAAAAAAGAAATAATAAGGAGGAAATAATGAGGAATAAAAAAAGGAAGCATTTACAAAAAAACCCTAAATTAGATCGTCAATTTTTAATGTAAAAAGATAAGCGTTTAGTTTTCCATAAACTATCATAGTAAATTGCAATTTAATTAGGATTCAGCGTTTATATTTGTCTATTAATTCGCTATATAGTGAAAAAAATCTGGAAATGAGCAGGTGTTTATTAGAAATTCTTATAAGAAAGATAAAAAGGAATTTTAAAAAAATCGGAGGATAATTTTTTAAAAATATAATAATACAACAACCAAACAGAAAAAAAAGCAAAAGAAATACAGAACTAAAAAAATGGAAACATTTAAACGCACAAATATACAAACAAAATAAATACAGTATTAAAAGATTGGTATATTTGCAAGTATCAGGTAGTCTGATTAATCAGTTTGAAGACAAATTAAATGAAAATATTGTACATATAATGCTTCATGGATCTATGCAAAATATAAATAACAGGGTGAGGGATAACCAGTTGAAAAAAAAAGAACTTTTCGTGGAGCTCATAGATGAACTGACCGCACACAAAATATCCAATTCGTGGACCTTATATTCTAATATAGGGGGTGTCAGATTTTTTTTTCTTCTTGCATGATCTTACTAGGTTTAACCATCAAGCTATAAATAACGGATATTCATTCGATTAAATCGGTGATTTTTAAACCTATGTTCAGGAGAAAATAATAAAAATTTATGCAAATGATTTTTTAAATTGACTCTTTCTCCTTGATGCAGATGTACTGAAACTTTTACTATCATCATTTGTTTTGTCATATTAAAACGTAAGAAGAAAAAATAGTGATGTATGCAATATCACAACTAATTTTGCCTATTAACTCTCTTTAAAATCCTGAAATAATTTTTCAATTCTATCTCTTTTTCCCTCTCTTCCGAAATAAAAGATGAAAACATTCATCGAAGCGATGTTTATAAGGGTACCGTCATTTCTTGAGCTAATGTTCTGTTCAATGAACAATACTCCTACTTAATCTTCTAAGAAGGAACAAGAACTGTAACGATTGCCAATAAAGTTTTCCAAAGAATTCTTTTGAAATGTTGTTCGCGCTCGACTGATATCAATAGTATGGAAAATCGTTAAGAAAACTATCGAATTCGGTTTTCTGGAAGACACTCTTTGTCTAAGAAACTTTGAATGCAGAAAAATCTCTGAGTTTTGGGTAAATATCCACACTTACTAAAAATTCTTACGACAGGCTGGAAAAAAAAATTGTTCGTTTCGAAGAAAATATAGAATGAACACATGCGTGAATATGTAAAATATTCTTTTTCAACAAGAAATCAGAATATATCAGAAAGAAATGCATACTACAGAAACATAAAATGTATATATTTGTGAGCTATCTTCCAAATTTAATTCTTTTACTTTACAATTTTCTTAAAGATCTGTGATTACAATTTATTTATGGTTCTAATAACCGCCAATGAAGCATTTTCATTAAAAAATGTACCATCCTAAATGTATGCTTGACATTTATTTAACAATTTGTTATGATTCACAACGACAAAATAATATTTGGGAGGGGAAACGAAATAAGCAGGTTTCGTAATAGGATTATATATCTGTGGCAGAGGCTCGATCACTGGCACGATTTCATTTGCACGTTCTCTATGCCTTAGTTTTCGTAATTTTTGTAGCAAAAAGTTCTCTGTTTGTTTGAATATGTAGTGTAATTATATTTTCTATCTAAACATTGAATCTCTTTGGGAGACATTTCCTTCCTGTCAATGCTTTCTCATCAGATGATACGATTTTCAGCAGAGCCTCTAATTGGAAGATGTTCTTATTTTAGGGCCACCATTTGTTTACAGGCAAAAGGTGGCCCTAAAATAAGACAAGATTGTTGTACATGATTTTTTTTTTTTTTTACTTTTAATTACGGGTCGGTAGAGCTATTGTACCAGTGACGAGTTAGGATTTCCTCCCCTCCCCCCGACTAAACTTTCCACTAACACTCCAACTGTCCCATAAAATCATTTCTTTATTGTGTCGTACCTCATAATTTCAGGGATTTCCGCAAGCAGAAGATTAAAATCAGTGTTGGATTGGATTGGATTTTTAGATTTTTATGGCGCAAGAATCAAATCTGACCATGATGCGCCAAAACAAGTGGCATGTGTATATGATCCATTAAAGAAATCATTTCCTCAAGGTTAAAATACAAACAACGTTTTACACTTATAAAAACAAAGCACTATAAGTTTAAAGGACAAAGATCTTAAAATTATGACTCCAATTAAGGAAAAAATTCCAAGAAAATGTTTAAAATCCTTATGGTATTCATATAAAAGGGATAAAATTTATAGATCTTAAAAATTCAAAGATATTCTTGTGAGAATATTCTCCCACCAATTCACGCATCTCCAATGTTAATGAATTAAAAAACCGCAGTCGATGGGAATGAAATTTAGGACACTGAATTAAAATGTGTAAAACTGTAAGATTAACATTGCAGTATGAGCACATCGGTGCACGCTGGCCAAACAAAAGATGTCTGTGCGTAAGACGAGTGTGACCAATGCGTAGTCTGGTTAATTTAACATCTACCCCTCTAACAGTGACAACAGGCCGCAAGTTAATAGTCGGTTTAATAAAATGCAATTTATTTTGCATTTCTCTATCCCAGGATTCTTGCCAAACAGAAATTATGTACTTGTCATATGTGGCAAACAGATCAGTATGAGTGCATGGTCGTGATGGATTATATAGAGCCGCTCTAGCAGCGCAATCAGCCTTTTCATTACCAACTTTTTCAACTATACCTACATGACTAGTATGCTGAATCCCTTTGTTTGAAGTGTTTTGAAGCGACAATGAATATCGATTGCAACAGGATGTTTGCATTTTGTATGCCATTACTTTGCATTACTGCTTCCATCAAAGAAAACATTTCTTCTTTATTCATATTTTCTTTAAGGGTAATAAAGTTTATAAGCTTTGTAAAAGTTTTTTTTTAAGATTTTAAGAAGAATAACGGTTTTTAAAGATTTTAAAATTTTAAAGATTATAAAGTTATTTTAAATTTATTAAAAAATTCGAAAAAAAAACTCAAAAATGAAAATCAAAGATAAAAATAAAAACCAAAGAATGTGAAAGGAATAATAAAACTTTTAAGATATATTCAAAAACTCCGTAGGTTCATAATAAAATTTCAATAGTTTTTGCACTTAATTTAAACTCTGCATTAGGAAGTCTTATTCTCATTATAACTCTACAAATCAGTTATTTTCTCAATAAGTTTAATTAAAAATTCAGATGTGAAATTATTTTAATATTTAGATTCCATTCCAATGAACAAATTTATCGGGTTTTTAGATTATATTTTTGCTCGTATTTTGTTATCTAAAAATAGTCATATTCAGTTTTCTAACATTATCTAAAATAAATCGATCATTTAACTTCTGATAGCAATCCAATTGTTTTTATGATCATGCATTAATATGAATGTTTCAAATAATCATTGATATTTAGAAATAATATCCCTGACTAGTAATTTTTCATTTCCAGTTGATAATTTTTGATAAACTGAAATGCTTTGCCAGTTAACTTTATCTTTAAATTTTAAAATGCAATTTTCTGATACTTAGAAATGAAATTCCAGTGCAGTTCGTTTTTAAATTCTCTGAACAAAGCTTCGGTTAGACCAGGATTTTTAGAATTTTCTTTACAGTTGACGTCACCTATTAATTTAGAAAATAAATTTTTAAAGCGGATGCTTACACGACTATTTCAATATAAAGAAAAAGTTTTATTTGAGTTAATATTGGATGAACGGATAAGTATACAAAAAAAGAATCACCACTTTCTCCATATTCCAAAAATATTATCAGATTTTTGATGGTTGTCATTGGATTTTTGATAATTGTTTCCTTATTGAGTTTTATAACAAATTATTAGACTAATAAATTATAAATCAAATATGGAAGAATTGAAATAATGCGAAACGCATTAAAAAATTTATGATTTTTTTCATGTATCTCATTTTAATGAACCTGAAAATTAGATACAGAAAGAACTTTAACCATATGTAAATGATTGAAGAATATTTAGAAAAACGAATCGTTATTTACAAAAAGAGTTATAATTGCATTCACAAGTTATGCATTTCTTTATCTATGAGTTAATTTAAGTTTATCAGCAGTCACTTTCATCCCATTAGTAGTATTGAATTGAAATGTGGGAATTGTTGAGATTATTGAAAAATCATTCAATGTTTTAGATTGAAAAGAATGCAAACAATGTTACAGATTTTATGAACATTTGTTAAATTTATGAAAAGCAAAATCAATTTATGAGGAAAGAGTCTATCGACAAGAACAAGATTTAATAAAAACTTTAAACTATTTTCCTATTGAAAAATAACATAATTAAATGGATATAAATATATTCCTAAGGCTACAGAGTGTCACCCTAAATAAAAAATATTCTTACTTTTAAAGAAATCAAAGTTTCAGGTATCATAAAAATTATTAAATATGTTAGTTGGTCGCAAGATAAAACCAATCCTCTTGAAATGCACATTTCAGAATATCAATACTGTGGACCATATACAAAATTAGATAAACAATTAAAAAGAAGTGATTTAGGTATAAATAGAATAACTAAAGGATAAAAAAATATATTAAATATAGTGAAATATGATAAATAAACTGAGACATATTACAAATCAAGAATTATTAAATGATATAGATGAAATTCCTACAAATTGTATTAATCCTTTAGGAGAAAAACAAGTTAAAGCTATTATTAAGCCTATCCAAGGGACTGTCAAGGCTACCTGTATCAAGGCTAAAAATACATTTGAATTGGGTTCGACGAAAGACGGTTTAAAATGTAAATCTAATACAGAAACAAAAGATTCGAAAGAAACTGTTTCTAAAAATAATAGACCTCGGTTAAAATTAATTTACATAAATTGTGAAAGTAAAAGGGGTCGTTTTTTAGAACTAAAGCCGAAGGTTTAAGGATGAAATCATTCGGATTAAAACATCAAGTCTTAGAAAAGGCATGTAATCCAGAAACAAGATTTTGCAGTATTAAAGAATTGAAAAGAAAAACTGGATTCAGTTAAAAAGATGTTATATAGTTTGCATTCAACGTGTTCTACAGAGTGTCTACATGTTACCTTGGCCTGCAAGATCACCAGATCTATTTCCAATTGAGAAAGTTTGAGATATCATTGGACAACAACTCCAGCAGCATCCACAGCCAGCACTGAACCTAGTATTGACAGAACAAGTACAACAAGCATAGAATTACATACCATAAAGTGACATTTGGCACCTGTATGACACAATGCATGAACTTTTGCAGGCTTGCATTCAAAATTCTGAAGGATACACCGGTTGTTAATGTAACAACATTTCACATTTGAAATGAATTTTCTTGAGCTTAAATTAAGCTGTGATCTTGAAAATTTAATCAATTAATCATGTTAACTAGACAAATGCATTGTCCAAATTTCATTACTCTACAATATTTCTTGATGTTGGGTTTTTTTTTTTTTTTTTTTTTTTTTGTGAGTGTATGTCAAAAGAGAAGTTGCTTCGTAATTAGATTTTTAATGAATAAATGTTTATTCCATAAAAATTATCACACAAAAACGAGTTTGATTCATATTTTAATTAATGCTAAATCAAGGGAAAATACAATATTTTCTCTAATTTTAAAGAATTATATTTTTCAAGGGGAGGGAATGAGTTGGAAAATTGAGATCATTGTGAGGTTTAATATAGTGATAGTATATCTTTAGGATGTCCACTCATTAAAATATTAAAGCACAATAACCAGCCGTTTTAGACCATTTTAAAAAACTGGCTTCTCGTAGTTTTATTATGTTGAATACAGTCTCATTTGGAAATTTTAAATAACGAGGAGGCAGATAAGCGGAAAAGTGGAGACTATTTCAATCATTACCCCTATTAATGTAAGCCACTTAAAAAAAGCACACTAAAATACTTCTTTATCCAGAATCGCAGACACAGTGGGATCTTTAGACTGACAACGAACTTGATACTGTCAAACTTTTTCTGCAATCTTGGCCTTCATTAGCAAACAGAAAAGCAGATACAATTTTGCCTTTCTTACACATAGGGCATACCAAATTCAGCCACTCCACTTGTTACTAGCAGAATAATCACCATTTTGCTCACAGTGTGACTATCAAATGTCTGCCCGACATTTTCCATCAGAATATCCAAATTTCAATGCCCAGCTTATACAGTGTTTTCAAACACTTAACATCCCATTATCTCCCTTACTTGATAAGATACATCATGTTAAACTTTTTCTGCATTACTTGTTAAACTGCATCTTTAAAGTCCATGAAGTTTTATCAACACCTTAAAATCATATTAATTTTTTAGAGTATTTTTTTTAATTTCCTTTTTTGACTGTTTTTCATTGATATGATTTTATCTATTGTTTAGCATACATAGTCAATATCGTAGATCTTGCGCCAAATAAAATCCAATCAATTCAATTGTATTTCGAAATTTCCTTGCATCATTTCTTCGCTTTAAGATATTGGAACTTCAAAAGCTTGCCGATGCTTAATTTTCATCGTCTTATTTCAAGAGTTTTTATCCCGATTCCTTTTTTTCTTTTATATAAAATTAATGTTCTACGCAACATGCTCTTAGATTTTACCATTTACTTTACATTAACCAAATATGACTCTTGCATCAATATACAATACAAACAAACAAATCCATGGAATCAGTTTCATTCGCTAAGTAAAACGTTTTTATATAAAGTATAGGAAAAGAAAGTAAGAAAATGTTTTTAAAAACAAATTAAACTAGGAAAATAAGAAATAAATTGTTTTTAAATTATCAAAACAATCACACCCCATTAAAAATATCAATTTTTTCGCTTCTTCAGTGTCTTCGGACGTCATCTTCCTCACTTAGTTAAAGCATTTGTTCATTCATATGATCATCATCATTAGTAATAATCATTACAAATTTTAAGGAGAAGCGTCAGCTTGCCTTTTGCAGTTCACATAAATTGTTGAACACTTGATCCCCAATTTTCTTTAACTGTAATAGGATCTACTATCCTTGGTACATTTATAGAATATAGCCATAAAACAATTCGTGTAAAGGGTTTTATAGTGGTGGCAATTTGGAGCCAGATCATATTTGGTAATTTGCCAACTCCAGTTCATCTCTTTATCTAACCATACTTGATTTAATTGTGGTTAGACAAAGAAATGATTTGGAATTATGGAAGTACACTTAAATTTCAAATCTAGATGCAGTTTCCATCGTAGGATGTAGTGAAGACAAATTGAAATTGTTTTACACAAAGTGAAAGTGAACAAATGAAACCCTGAACCATTTCAGGTTATCATCATCCTTACCTCGACACACAGTGTTTAAAATAGGGTCAACTCATGTGGCACAAAAGTCATATGACATCTATAATTGTGTATCTCATTTGAAATTTCATCCTTATTTGATTGGTCCAATAATGTTTTCCGTTTATTTTCTTTTTTCATTCATTAGCATTACAGGGCTTGGTGGATGAGAAATGTCATTCAAATATTTTCAATATATATATATATATAACATTTTTTAAAAGCTATTAGTTTTTTAATTGGTTTTAACTTTTTTTTTCTCGAAAAAATGAGCATTATGCCATTGTTCTTGCAGTTTTACTTTTGTATTTAAATTTTTCTTATTTTAAAATGCTAAAAACTTTTCTTTTCTTTTTTACATTTACGAATTAATACATTTTTATCTGAACTTATTTGCTATCGATTTTATTTAAATCTTCGTTTTAATCTGGTACGTGATTAAATCACGTGTTTGGCGCATTTTGGTGAAGAACGGTTCTATCGTCAATAAACTCAACCCAATTATGATATTCCTCTTGATTTGGCAGAAAAATAAGTAATTAAATATACAAATCTCGATATTTCCTAAACATCGAGGACAATGGCAATCGAAGCGGTCGCAGAATGTCAAGAAAATAGACAACTCTCTCATGGAACTCTTTCAAAAGCTACCATCCAAAATCTAACTTTAAAAGAGCAAGATCAGAATTCCGTAGAACCCGACGTATTAGCTAAAATCAGTTCTTTCACTTCTACAACAATTCCATTCGAAGACAAGTTCCCTCTAAAACTGTTTAGAACAAAGTAAAACAGATTTTTGGCAGATACTCAAAACTCAGATAATATATCCTTTTTAAAATTCAATGGACGAGTAATATATAGAGCAAAAGAAATCGCTAATGCTACAGGAAACGCTTTTTCTAACATATAGAGTAAATAATTTTATCCAGAATATTTTACTGTTTTTAAGAAATAGCCAGAGAAGCAGACACTTGTAGAATATTATTTTTAAATTGCATTAAAAAAATAAATACATTTAAAAAATCTCATTTTACATCAACAGGCCCCGACAGAATTGTTATGATATGCTAAAGCATCTCAGCGAGTCATCAGTGCGGGTACTTTTAATTTTATTTAGCAGAATTTGAATAAAAACGTTCTTCCCATCTTGCAATAAAAATTTCCTTTAAAAAACCTAAAAAGGATCGGCAAGTTCCCGTCAGCTAAAGACATATAGCCCTCGCTAGCTGCCTCAGTAAACTAATAGAATGTATGGTTAGTGCTAAACTAATGTATGTCTTGGTAAAGAAAAACTGGTTCTCCCCTTTCTAAAGTGGCTTTCGTAATAAGATAATATGTTGGACAACTTAGTAAAGTTAGAATGTAATCAGAGAAGCTTTTGTAAGCAGAAAAATACCTTGCATCAATATTTGCATAATATCAAAATACGTGCAGTGCTTTAGCAGCATTTCATGCTTACCGGCGGAAGAAAAACTTAAGTAAAGTTCATATGTCCGAAAATGAAATTCAAAGCATGATGTGTAAGTTTGAAGAAATCGGTTATCTGGTTGCTGCACCGGAAAAAGGACAACGAGGAACGCAGCCGGCAACCGTGGTGGAAGTTGCAACTGCAACAAGTGAAGCATTTGGAAGTTCAAATGTTATTGTAAGAGGCCGCCCAATATTACAAGCACCAGACATTTGGTGGGAAGCAGCGCGCATGATTTTATGCAAAATTCTGAAGTTGTACCTTTACAAGAGGCATTTCGTGCAACAATTGAAATAGTCTGAAGATTAAATTACTCTGCACATCTTGATTTTGCCTTGTGTTCTTTGGCGAGGATGCAAGTAATTGAATACTGGAAATGCAAGTACTGGCCATCGCATATTTTAGGGACAGACGAAGCTCATTTTCACTTAAATGATGCTGTGAACACATAGAATTGCCTGCCGCGAATAGGATTCCATCAGTCTTCAAGCTGTGGAACAATAGCAGCTACATTCCCCATACTTCACAGTATGGTGTGGATTCACGACGAATTTCATTGTTGGCCCGTCTTCTTCGAGGAAGTCACAGTGAACGGATTCTTTAATTGCACAGTCGCTAGTGATCGATACAGCAAATTCCTGAAGGATCATATTGTCTCAGCGTTAAGACAAAGATACTGCTTGGCCACCACAGTGTTAACCGCTAAACTGTTTTGCCCGAGTACCATACGTGCATCGATTTATCGAATTTTGATAGTTGTAAGCAAAAAATAAACAATTCATAACGATTATAATTCAATATTAAAATTACTTCGAATACATAGATGAAGTCAAGTATTCAATGGATTTCCATTTGAATCAAAATAAGAAAATATTCCCACAACAGAAGTTGTCATCTTATTAAATAGTAAAGAAAATAAAACAGTTAAGTCCTTAATTCAAAACGGTAACCTTTGGTTTCTTGCAAGGTGTATAAAGAAGGCGATTTAAGCTCATTTCCCTGATGAACCCGTCATCTTGCTTACTTTCTCCTTTGACTAGACAGCACTGTCACCAGATATGAAACCTAGCGACTTCTGGCTATGGAATTTTCTGAAGGACCGCGTTTAGCAAGGACGTGTAACTAATGAAGCGGAGTTCAAAACAAGTTTAATTCGAAATGTCTACTAAAATACCTATAGAAATGTTGCGTGCAGAAAATAGATAACGGGATGGTAATCTTTAAGCATATTATTGACCGATAAGGTCAATACGTAGTGACATAGAGAGTACAGGTGTGTAAATAAATAAAATATTATGTTCTATTATTTTTGAACTGTTATCTTTGTTTTTATTTCGTTACAGCACCAACTGTTGACAACCTCGATCCATGGTCTAAGTGACAAATACATGAAGTATTATTCGGATTCGTTCAGCAGAAACAGAGCTACGAGTCTAGGCTCCAAGCGTCATTACAAGGTTCCAATAAATGGCCTAGCAACTAAATCTGACCAGAAATTATTATACACAACCAACGGCTTTGTATAGCTACAGGGGCTTTCAGAACATCGCCACTTCCCAGTTTTCATGTTTTAAGTGGTGAACTCACCATAGAACTCAATTGCTAATTCTCTTGCCCTATTCCAGAAAACAATTCCATTGCCCTATTTTTATAAAATTAAAAGTGTCGAATCTCATTCAGTGTGCAACAAGATTATTAATCGTATATACGGATCTTTATTCTCCATAAAACTGTGTTTTACGTACCATTTTAGATTCCGTATTTGAGAAATTTTAAGGTTTTTAAAACTGACTTCCCGTTAATTGTAAATATTAATGTCCCATTCCTCCGAAGCAGGAGACACTGTTTGATTTTATGGATGTTTTTTCCTGAAATTATTCCCATCCGATGTGGTTTTTCAAAATTGTTTTATATGAATACAGACGAAGATAGCCTTATTTCCTACCTGTATAAGGAGATGGATCAAAATGTAGCAACTTTGTCAGCTCAACAGCAGTTTTCTGAGACATAACAATATCTCCATTCTTTTTGTTCTGTATTTACACCCGAACTTAGTGTAATTTATGCAAGTCTTTTAAAACTGCTGTTGAGCTGTGGAATTTTCTCTCATTTTCCTCCAAATTTAGCATATATAACGATACCAAAAGAAATATCGCAGCTCTCAATTGATGCAGCATTGGAAAGTCACTCCTTATTCAGGATAAAACTTCCTCAAAAATAATTTCATTATTAAATTTTGTAGGATTCCTAAACATGTAAGAATTTATGCAAATGGGAATGCCGACAAGATAGCAAAAAGATCAAGCCGATTGAAAGCTGTTTTTTTCCATCGCCTGATGCATAGCAAGCAATTATAAATAGCCCAAAATTAATTTTAACATTCGATGTGGGAAAAGCTATCATCGAATAAACTATTCCAAATGCAACCATCTGTCAAAGGCTTCAAAAGTCAACTTTAAACCGAAAGAAAAGATGTAACTATAACGCGACTCCGAATGGATCATATTTATTTAACACAAAAATACCTATTGCCTTTTTGATCATGCATCAATTTGTAATAAATGTTATTGTACTATAAAACATATTTTATATGAATACCGGGATTGTAGCACAGAACGACAAGTTCATTTTGGAACTACTATTTTTTAACTTAAATGGCTATTTAGGGGATAGCTTTCATCCACATATTTTTGGCTTTTTAAAATATATTCAAATTTTAAACGAGATTGAATTTTATTACTTTTACAATAACTTAATTTTTAACATGAAATCCGTATCGAACACATTTTTTGGCGCAGCATGGCGGAATCTGTCTCTAGTGCCATAACCATTTATTACCCTTAATTCACATTTTTGATGAAGTAAATTGGGACAGAATTCTTTATTTCTGTCAAGAAGTGAAGTTTGTATCTGCTTTTTTAATACACAATTCATTTCTTGAATTCTTCACAAATTTTTAACACCTTCATTGCAATCCTTTTTTAAGTATGATGAGGAGCTATACAGAAACTCGGTGTATTTATGTAATCGCAGAAATGAAACTCTTATCAAATATTTACTGTCAAATATGATACAAAATTATAATGATAAAAGAAGTAAAACAATTAATTGGCTATATTCCCTAATGGAAAAAGTATCTTTTTGAAAAAATTATATAAAGAACACCAATTTTTTTAAAAAAAATCAAACCCAAAAACTGACGAGGCATTTTTTCCCCCGACTCATTTAGTTCCTTTCAACAATGTCAGGAAAATATCTGAGAACACTTTTTTTTTTTCTAAATTTCTGACAAATTAATATGCCAATCAGATTCACTGTACAACATAGCGAAAGCAGTTCAAATGGAAATAATTATAGTTGCAGTTATTTTATAATTTAGAACAGAGATAATCATTGCAATTCATTTGTCTTTAATGCGATTTAGATTATTAATTAGGCTTGATTGAATAGTCTAAGAATTCAAAATAATCATAGTTAAATAATTTAAAAAATTAAGTTTTTTAAAAACACGCTTTTACATGAGTACTAAAAAGAAGAAAATATTTTACATTTTGAAAAATTATGGATGCAAAAATAACACAATCAACTACGAAATACTATAAGTAAATTTTGTTTTAATCAGATTTGAAATATGTTTTAATTTTTAACGAATATTTAGAACTTTTATTTTTCATAATCACTCTGGTTAAGTTAATTTATAGTGGTGTTGTCAGTGCCTAATGATTCGGTTTATGAGTCCCCATTTTTTGATAATATTTTCTACTTTTAAGTACACAAATAAATAATTTTTTTTTCAAAAACTTTGATTTTAATTATTTTCTACTCTTTAATTTTCGATATATTTAATAATTCATTCTTTAAAAAAAAATTTATCAATTTTTCCTAAATTCACTTTGAACTTGGTTGGTTGGTTGTTGGATTTTTCTGATGCAAGAGCCAATTCTGGCCAAACTGCGCCAAGCTTATGGACGATTAACTAAACGTGGAGAAAATACATGCGGTGATATAGCTTAAAAGCCCTTTAAAATTGTTTGCTATACTCATAGTGAAATCAAAAAGTTAAAAAATTTATGTTAAAAACTGATTGAAGAACCTTTTACTTACGATTGAAAGCACGTAATTTAAAATGTTCTGTGATGTGAGGAACATGGATATGAATACTGAAATAAAACCTGTCCATAAAATGCTAAAATGTTGCCTCGCCTATATTTCCAGAAATAGCTTTTTCGGCTAGAAATGGTGACACATTATGAAAAGTTCCTTCAGTTTAAGATATTCTATGAATTATGAAGAAAGTCGGAAAATTGTTATGCTGCGGAATAGAAGCATGGTTATCCACTGAAGGGAAACGATTTGTTTTTTTACCCATACGACATCGATAAGGATTCAGGCACGGCAGCCACCACTCTGGATATCCCCAGCCTCGGCATTTACCATAGTTCTAATCGGTATCCATACGCTTAGGAGTCACCCTGGGGACAGTGACCATCCTTAACGCCAAGCCCAAGTAGTGACCCCTTCGCTTGATACGTAGCAGACTAATCCCTCAGGTGGCTAGCTTCCGGCCGATTGATACACTGGAACCAAAGTGCACCACCCGTCAAATGAGTCGCCACGCACGGCTAACACGTGGGGTTTTTGGCTATCCATGAGAAGCAGGAAGCAAACAGATTGACGAAAGCTTCTCACGGGGAACTTTTCCTTCCCTCGCTTGCCGTCCAGGGAAGGAAGGGGGGGGGGAGCAGAAAGCAGCAGATTGAGGGAAGGGTAAACTGAAATGAGACCAGACACGGAGGTAACTAGGTGTCGTGAAGCCCGTCGCGCCTGAAGAAAATGTGCCCCTGAGGTCAGATGAAGGCACTAACATGGAATCAAAATGAATTCATTGATAACTGAAAACATTAAACTTACGAGAACGAACAACTTGAAAAAATTTCAAAATTTTAATACTTTTCAATAAAAAAATTCAATATTTACAAAAAAAAAAAAAGAAAAGTAATATAAAAGTGTGAAATAATAATTATTTAAAGAGGCTACCAAATGATGGAATTAAACATCCTGATATAGAATGATATCCTAACTACGCTCGCTACTATTTAGAATGCATTTGGTGCTGCTTCTGCTCTATGCTTAAAAGTTGTAGATATTCGATTGGAGAGTCGATTTGACTGATATTGTAGAAGTGCATCTTCCTCCCCACCCCAACGCTCATTGAAAGAGTACTATAAGACACGGATGATAAATAGAAAAACAAACCACTCCATTACCTAATACATTTTAAATGGGAAAACCAAGGCATTTTTCGATATAATTTTTTTCAAATATCCATGTAACACTCAAACAATTAAAGATTGGAAATTCTCAACACAAGGACCGAAAAAATATCTGTTTATATACATTATTTTTATAGTACTTTGAATTTTACATCTGTTTAACAAAAAATTTCGTCTGCTTGAATTTTGTTTTTCACCTTTTTTATTCTTAAATTATTATTCATGAAACGGTTTTTTTTAACATTTTAAGCAGAAAATTTACAAATTATCAATAATTATTGTTCAAGATGAATAGATAAAATATTAAAAATTCAAAGCTAAATCTTTCGGTTTCAGACGTTAAGTTTTCCTTCAGAATTAGAGTTCGAAACGTTGATATACCATTTTATAAAAGCAAAATTTAAAGAATTTCCCATCTAAAATCTATTCTACTTCGAAAAATACTTCTGATATTACTTATTTAAACTAGCGAGAGTGGTCTCCCCGAAACATTCTCGCATACTTTCCAAAAAGGTCTTAAATTCCTTGATCCTACCTTGTGTAGCATTTATGAACGGTAGTTAGAAAATATAAATCCTTGTCGTGAATTTAGCATTTTTACTGAATTTTACATATCGTGAGAATATGTATTTTGTGCGCTTTTTGCCAGTCGATTGACACCAAAATTTGACACAAAACTACAGTTTTCGTCACAAGATAACTTTCCGATATCAAGTTAATACTAAATTAAATCATTGCGTTCATGTGAATGCAAAACTATAGACCGATAGACGGTGAAGCGTTTAACAGATTTGGTTCAAAATTCGATAAGTATCTTTATTTTAGATTATAAATCTGTGCACCAAATTTTTGCTAGGTAGCTCGTTGAGTTTTGTAATTATTGAGTTCACTTATACTCGGATAGCCAGATTTCTCCTGAATGTATTTCTTTCAAAATTTGACAGAAATCAACAAATTTGGTTATAATTCCATATACCAAATTTTAGGCGTCTATCTCAAAGCGTTTTTTTGTGTTTACAGACAGATAAGACATAATGCCAAAAATGTTTCTTTTAGACTCGGGAAGTCTGAAACATGGAGATTCGTCCACATTTCGATTACGAATTTTTGGCAATACTTCACATTCAAGAAAATAAAATAAAATGAAAAAAAATTTTAAAAAACGACGAATACTCACCTTTTTTGGACACTTTTGTTGGCGCTCCATCTAGAAGCCATGTTTTGATACATTATAGCAAGCAAAAATTGTGATAAAGATGAGAAAGTTTTCGGTACGATTTCTACTATGAGCACCAAACTCTTAGACATTGGTTAACAAGTTCATTGCTATGCAGAAGGCACGGTGTTTTTGTTTTTCACATTTATTCCCAAAAAATAAAACAATGGATAAGAAGCACTGTGTAGATTAACCACTAAAATTCATTAATTGCTCGTTTCAAAACAGAAATGAGTAGACAGATATAGCACATGGCGTTTTCTCACAAGATATAATTTTAAAACGCTTCTAGAATTCAGCCTATTCATCAGTTGAGTTAAGTTTAGTAAAACTAATCTCCATTTTCTTAATGCACGATGGTTATTTTGGGACAAAATTCATATTTTTTAGCAAAAGTCAGAAGCCGAGTTGGCACCTAAACCTCGGTCTCGCACAGCAGCAAAATTCAAAAGCTTGTATACACGGCGATCCTCCATAGAATCTTGCAATTCTTACTCGCGTTCGGAAATGAGAAAATAAAAGCATTACTATGAAAGATAAGAACGGAAATTACTGCCACCAGAAGTTTACAACTGATAAAACTGTGAATAATTTCAAGGCATTTTAAAACTATTCGGACAGTAGTTTGACATTAAATTATAGGTTTTTTTCAACAAGTATCACAAAAATAAAAAGTCAAAGATGGTTTATGATGATTATTACTCAGTGTGCTATATATAATAAAATTAAATTAAGTGACAAATAAAAGACACACACTCAAATCACTTAAAATAAAATAATATAGTTATCTTTAATTACAATTTTGCACAAAGTTTTACAAAAATGGTTGGGACATTAATCTGTAACGGGGTCTTTATATAGAAATTTAGCATCTTCAAGGTCCAACATACATAGTATTAAAATATATCTGCCCTACTGTGAAACAAAATAATATTCAAAGAGAATTAAAAAATAGTATTTCAGCATTTGATGCGAAGTCCTTCTGAAATTTACTTCTTAGTATCACTCATGTTAATGGATCTTAAAATAGTCATATTTCATCCACAACTCGTATCTACAGACACTTGTTTGGCACTTGAGATTTTTTTAAAGTATATACAAGTATTTTGTTAATAATTTACAATTATATGACTCAATTACGCATTCGATCACACTAGAAACTAAAAACAAGTTGGGTGAAAAGCACTGCTTCCAAAACTTTTGCTTGATTGGAACAAAAATAAGTTTCAAAGTTAGATACAAGAAAAGTAATAAAGCAGCTCTGGTCGTGCAGCTGTGCAGAGAGATATTTGAAAGAATATAATATACAAATATTAACATGTGAGCATAATGACAGTTGTAAAATACACGAAAACGTCACAGTGTTTTATATACTAATATTTCTTTTGTGTGATGCAATGGCGGTAAGCGGCGCCCATCAACATTACGATATTTTGCCCTCAGTCATATTGCGGTTTAGCAAGTGTAAATGGTGGCCAGGTCATCACCCTCCCCCCAAATAAAAAATAACTAATAATACAAGATAATAATATGCTTCCATAGTGCTTTACAAACACATGCTCCTTTTGCTCATATAATGCACACCACTGATATAATAATCAATCTATTAAGATTTTAAATGCAGAATAATCAGGACATAAAAAGCAAGAATATTTTCACACAAAAAATGAATACACAAACCGAATTATATAAATAAAACATATACGTATAGTATAATGAGCAACAATTATAAGATAACATGCCACTGAACAATAAACATAATACCAAAAACACACTCCTTTACAGACATAATAAGAATACAATTTTTCTGAATAATTAATTAGAAGAAATAAACTTTATAAGCTCATAAAATTAGAAATCTCTTGTGTGGCATTTTTTTCTACAGAAATTTACTATGCACCAGTTTATATAGCATTTACTTCGCTCATGTCAAAACTGATTAGGAAAACATCATGCTTTTTAATAAACAGATTGAATTTCAAATATCAAATTTTACAATGGAGAAATAACAATAGCTATCTTATATTCGGAAGTTCTTTATGTTTCATCAATATAAAAAAAAATCATCAATGAATTAATGTAAATATATTTAAAAAAATGGTTTCAAACATGTATGGTACTGTATTCATTGCATCAAATTTAATAACAAAGCATCATGACAATATTGTCCATTAAAAATCAATTCAGATTGTGTTACGATATGAAAGTTTTGATGTGTAAATAAAAAGAAAAAAGGATTATGCAAATGAACTAAATATATGATAACAGCATTCAGCATTTTAATCTTAATCACAGGACATGCTATTCATACCATATACTTTTAATCAAAAGTCTATCAAAAATATAGACGTACGGAAGGGAAGATAGGCATATATAGACTTTTTGCTACGTTCAGACCTCTAGGGATGCATTAATATTTCGGGGGTTGTTTTCGGAAGTTTATAAAGACAGCATTTATAAAATGTTGTGAGAATGAAATGTTCTATGGAAGATATTGCTAGAATGTCAAAATGTGAACCATTCTTTATGGCATTTCCGTTTTTTTCCCCTTAATTATTAAAGCACCTATGAGGTGAGGGTATACTCAGCTTAAGTGTATATTTAATAAAACAAGCGAAAATTTAAAAAATAGTTGTTAGATAATATTTAAGCATTCAGTATAGAAATATCAGTACAGACGAGTAAGTTGTTGGGTTGGTCATCTAAAATTTGCCATTATATCAAGCAGCTAGATAAAGAAGAAGGGCAGAGTAAATATCCATTGTCCCCTCTTAAAAAAGGGTTACAAATCTTAGAGAAACAACTTAAATAAGAATGTTATAAAATATTACAAAAATCCATATGCTATGAGTTATTGAAAGTTAGAAAAGCTTAATAAAAAAAAAAGAATAAATTACGTTAAAAAAAACTGTTTCTAATGTAATCAAACTTTTTGCATTTCCTCAAGAGTACGTGTTATATACAGGAGAAAACATCCATTAAAATTTCATATGAGTAACTGAATTTTTTTTTTAAAAAAATTGGCTTTTCGAAGAAAGATCGTTGAAGAAAGTAGATCTGGGTGATTTCAGGGAGCGGAAAGAATCTTATTCGAAACGTGTTTTTGTACAATTTTAAATGGTTCCTAGGTAACTGTTATGCAGGGGGAAAAAGAGATGAAGTAGTATTTTCAGTATCTGCAAATTATTTTTTTAATGATTTTTTATGATTTTGCATAATGATTTTTTAAAATAATTTTTCCTGATTTTATGTTCTTAGATTAACAGCCTATTATCTAAATGTTAAAAACAAACTATTTAACTTTCCTTCCTAAATTCTTTATCCGGTTTGATATTTTGCTTTGTGGCATAATGGTACGTTTTGGATGACCAAAGCAACCACACTTAAGCAATAAAAATTGAACAGCACAGGTATAATATCAGAGGCCCAAGGCTTTATCAAACAAACGAAAGAAAAAAAAACATATCACTTGCTTAACTTAACTTTAGCATATATTATTCACCTAAATGATTAAAAAAAATTGTTATAAAGATATATTAGTACCTGCAAACAACTTTTGTCATTATTTAACACAAGGAAATCACTAAATGGTAAAAGCATTAGAATACAGTACAGTTGTAATTGTTTAAATACAAATATATAGATCTTTATTAATCACAAAAAATTGCTCATTCAATATTAATCCATTAGACACCATTAATCTCACCAATAAAGTTTTATCGTTTCAGACAAATACTATCTAAACAGAGTATAAATTGAATTTTCAATAATTTTTAATGTGTCATGTATATAATTTTATTCATTATTCTATTATCATTGGAAAGTTTTTTGATTTGAAAAATCTAAAAATAATCTAATATAAAATAAGGAAAATTAAAGGACCTAATAAAGCATTAGTGAGAAATAAGTTTATATATTTATTCTATAACTTTAATTTCTGTTGTTTTGAAGGATAATAAAAAAATAATGACAATGATTTGATTCCATCTACTAAATGGAATAGCACAGGAACACTACTTTGTGCGAGTCAATGGCGCATGAATAAGTGCACTTCAAATGCATAATTGGAAAAGAATAATTAATATAATGTCTGGAGTTTTCCATTTTGAAATTATGATTAACAAGAAATGCTAAATAACATGCTTATAATTTTAAACAAATTTTACTAATTCTGAAACTACTAAACATTCAAACAACTGTAGTAATTAATTCGTTACAAAAATAATCTTCATTTCTTACAATAGTAATTTGACAAATAATAAGACAGTAATGCAGCAATAACTTTCGAAAGATTATAAAATCAAAGAACATAAACCTCTGGTTTAGTAATTATATATATAATTTCGGCAACAATTGTGAGTAACTAAAATATTATCATTTTGAAACTAAATATTATAAACTTAAAAATACGCTTAAAAGATGAAACAGATTAGTCAAGGTATAAATTGTAGGTTTTGAATTACAGTTAAAATATAAAGACATTGAAATGTACAATATTGAATGATATTTCAAATAAAAAATCTAGAATCTCAAATGTTCACTTGAATTCATACATTAAAAGGAGAAGATTTAAGAAGTAAGAAATATTTTTTACGACATTCAAATAGAATTTTGTAGCTTTAATAAATATTAAAACAATAAAAAGAAATAAGCGAAATTAGCTCAATGTTTGCTTGGAAAAATAAAATACAAAAACTTATTCTAAAAATTAGTTATAAAAATTTACGCTTTCGAGGATTGGTTGTTATTAAATAAAGCAAAAAACTTCTTTACAAGGTTTTCTATTCATCGATAAATTTTCAATAAAAAAATTGGTCAATATTGGCTCATTTGCAATTATAAAACTTAGTCAGGATTTATCATAAGTTTTATATTTTCAGTGTGAACATGTTCATTAAACACTAAAAACACCTCAGTTACAAAGAATTCAGGTTAAGGAATAACTGGCAATTAATTTTCTATACCAATGGTCTAAATTTTCCATGAATTAATAACGTTAAGCACCAATATGAGAAATGCATGGAATTTTTTACTTGGCCATTTTTATGGGATGAGCGAAAATAGACAAATTAAAAAACTGACAAAATAACTAAAAATCCACGAAATTACAAGTTTGTAACCTTCAAAATCCACCATCGAGAGATTGTATCCAATTGATCCATTTAGTGTTTCTTGATCTATTCTATCAAACAATATTGCTTAGTTATCACTTTATGTCTTAAAACACATCCCAGTCCTGTTTTATTAAAAGTTTCAATAAGGCACGAAATTAAGGAACACGTAGTCTGCAATGAAGGTGTTTTCAGCAGCAGAGCTGCATTTTCATGTCACCGACCAAAGATGCCCATTTTATTTTCTGCTGGTTGTATATGAATCTGAAAATAAATGAATACAAAAAAAAATCACATTAACTCAAAAAGACAATTTATTATACTTATGATATGAAAATAAAAGGAAATATCGATGATTTTCAACAAAATAAAATTGAGCACTAGATGCATTTCGGTCAAACTGTTTTTAAATATCGGTTTAGTTTTTCCCTTTAGAAAATGCAGATAAATATGCCTACTCTAGTTAAAAAACAAAGGCGGCAATACTAGGAGAAAGAATGATTGCCTTCATTCCTTCCAATCAAGTCCTCGACAAATTAAGAGATTCTTCGGAAGGGAGATTCCAAAGAATCTGATAGTTTAAAATCCATCTTAATATTATTATATAGTAAACAATTGAAAGAGAGAATTATACGACCCAGTTAACAGTACTTATTCGCAAGAATGTTAGACAATTGATTCAGTTGGCGTCCCGTACTCTGTATAAATACAAATGAATTTGATGTCACAATCTGCCGACAGTGTTTAGTCAGTCGGTTAAGAAATCAACACGACAAATAAAAATTTGCCAGGGAAAATTAAAATATTAGCATTACACAAGGGGTATTAGGGTAATACCCCTTGTGTAATAATACGCTCATGCATTTACTAATACAAGAGTATTAGTAAACGCATAAGCGTCTTTCAAGATTCAAATTCTAAAGAAGACTTAAAAAGAGACCTTTTATTTATCTAATACTGTGAATATATACATATATATTTGCAGCAATATATTTAAGATTTTTTTCAGTTCGTTACATTTTTATTAAGATTTCGTACTTGCAAAATATTGTTTAATTGAAGAAGAAACTGGCAAAAATATTGTTAATAATTCAATACATTAAAATGTTATAGAAACTTTTCAGATCCATTATTAAGATTTCTAAATAAGAATCCTGTCCAGATAGCTCCGTGTACCGGGCAGAAAGAGGCAGTGAGAAAGTATTCTAATTTATATAATTCTGGAAGAAAATATGCTGGCTTTCGCTGGAAGAAAGCATTCTGGGTTTGGTACTTGTTATAAGTCATTGCGAGAAAATTTGAATTCGTGGAATATAGAAACTAAAATGGCACCCGAGTTTCTGTCATTAGAAAATAATTATTTTAGGGCACAAATAAACAAAAATTATTACAATTCATCCCCCCCCCACCACTACCGCAAATCTCATATGATGGCTTGTTATTACATGAGGCAAGACGATGACTCAATAAAGATTTATCAGAAGATGACTTAATAAAGATTTTTGAAAAATTAACTAGCCACCGTCATGGCCTAAAATAAACATTTAATAAGCAGAAAAAAGTTACAAATGTAAATAAATTTATTTTTAAAACTCAATTGAAAATTTGAAATTTTGAAAAATTCTATTACAATATGGAATTATTTTAATTTAGGATTTCGCCGAAATGAGCTGTAAGCAAACAGCTCACGTCATTGGCATTTTCTTCTGATCGCCAAAGGAAGTATAATAAGAGATGTTAAATCGCCTTCCCGCTTTTAGTTTTGATTTTTCCATGATTTCATTTTCTCGATTCTTTATAAAAAAATTTCCACTGGAACATAAAACGGTATGTTTTTCTACACACCTGAAAGTTATTTTAAAGCCATAAATCCTGTAGTACTCTTTATTGTTTATAATCGTATAATCGTCCAACACACAGCATGGTCCAATACACAGCAATCTTCTTTGCATGCCCAGAATAAAGAAACACTTCTAAGAAATTTGCGCCTTCATAACTGGTGTCTGAAATGCAATGTATTTTCCTTTCTGCTATTATGTGTAATTATAATTGTATGTAATGCATTATGTGTAATTATAACTGTATGGTCGAAGCTCATCTTATTTTTAAAACAGCAAAGTTAGGTTTGACTCTGAGTTTGTTGAAAGGTATTTCCACTTTCTTGAACCACAGTAAGTCTTAAAAAGTCAATAAACAGAAACAGCAGTTTCTAACATTAACGAAATAAACCCAAAGAGTTAGTACATAGACAACTTATGAGGACTGATTAACTAAGATTTGGGTTGACGGAAATTTCAGCTATAAAGATAATCATACCCGGATTAATAAAGATTTCTAAAAAATAAATATATGTTTAAAAAATCAATTTTGTAAAAGTTTAAAAAGGCTTTGATTATTTTGTAAAATTTTGCATTATGAATTATCTTTCCATGAAAGTTGGACACGGGTGGGGCAAAAGCAGTACTACTTTTTATTGACTAACTGTCATCTGAAACTATACTAAAAAAAAAAAGTCGAAAATATCTTATATGCAAAATAGAATGAGATGTTTAGAGTTTTGAGATCTCTTAAAGGCTTGGTGGATACATTCACCGGACTCACCGGATATTTTCGAAAATTTATCCCAAAATACTCCATTATTAATAGACCATTAAGTGATCTCTTAAAAAAAGATCGAAAGTTTAAATTTGGTGAAGAGGCAAGAAACGCATTTAATCAGTTAAAATTACTGTTAGCTGAAAAGCCTGTCTTTAGAATCTATAACCCTAATTACGAAATTGAATTGCATACCGACGCCAGCTTCGAGGGATCCGGAGCTATTTTAATGTAGAAATCCCCTAATGATAAAAACTTTCATCCCACTTATTACATGAATAAGAAGGCAACAGATGCCGAAAAGAAATATTCTAGCTATAAACTTAAGGCTCTTGCCATTATTGAGGCAATAAAGAAATTTCGTGTTTACCTATTGGGAATTCCATTCAAAAAAAAAAAAAATGTGCGAAAAAGAAACGCGCTCGAAAAAATGTGCGAAAAAGAAACTTGTCAACTTGCGTTGCACGTTGGGCTTTATTGTTGGAAGAATTCAATTATGTCATTTAGCAGCGTTAAGGTATAACGGATGGCTCATGTTGATGGTCTAAGTAGATCTCTCCTAAACGTATTTTGTATCTCATTTGATAACATCTTACCAAGATTAAAATCAGTCCAAGGTAATGACAATGAAATAAAAGCAATAAAAGATTTATCAAAGATTTCTGCTTACGAAGACTACTGCAATCAAAATGGAATTTATCATAAATTTGCTGAGGGTAAAGAATTAGTAGTTGTACCTGGCAGTATGCAAACCGAAATTATTAGAAATGCACATGAAAGAGGACATACTGGAGTTATACACCGAGAAACACTTTCAAGATTATTATTACATTCCTAAACTTAGACAGAAAGTAGAGAATATCATATCCAATTGTGTCCATTGTATCCTGATAAACCAGAAGAGAGGAAATAAGGAATGTCTTCTGCAGCTGCTATATAAAGACACACCGTTACACACCTATCATATGGATCATCTCGGGCCTCTGAAAAGTACGTATAAAAATTATAAACATGTTTTGGCGATCATCAAAGCATTTAATAAGTTTGTATGGATTTATCTTACAAAACGCACGTCAGCTGAGGTAATAGCTAAGTTGGAAACTCAAAAGGCTGTGTTTTGGAACCCTTCCCAAATAATCTCCGATAGAGGTACAGCTTTTACCTCTGGTGATTTTGCCGAATAGTATGCCAAAGAAAAAAAAATAAAACATCATTTAATCACAACTTACCAGCCATGAGCAAACGAACAGATTGAACAGATCCACCAGACTATCATATCGATTCTTTCAAAATTATCCCTGGAAAATCCAAACAAGTGGTATAAGTTCACAAATGGACTACAGCAAACGATAAATTCCATTTATCAACGTATTATCGACACCGCGCCTTTCGAATTACTTTTTGGTACGAAGATGAATACTGTAATCTTAGATAAGCTCAAAGAAATTATTGAAGCTGAATTTCAGGCCAATTTTTGAAGCTTCGAGAAAGCATGCGAAGCAACAAATCTCAAGGTTCAAGACGAAACCCGAAAGACATACAATCTAAGAAGGCGAGAACCAAAACCTTACAGAGTTGGAGATCCTTTTGCCATCAAAAGAACTCAGTTTGGACCACACCTGAAACTTAAGCCGAAGTATCTAGGACCCTAAAATATCGCTAGAGCAAACGCAGGAAATACCTACGACGTTATCAAAGAGGGAAACCACGAAGGACCTAACTTTACGACAACATGTGCCGAATACTTGAAACTCTAGAACGCGATATCGGAACTCTGATATCATGAATTTTCCCCCTTTTTAGAACCTTGTAATTTTCATTTCCCGCTGTGTTTCTTTCCCTTTTTGTTGTTTTGTTTGTATTTTTGCAGTGTCGTCTGGAGGGCAGCCGATTGCAGGATTGTGATGCCAGGTATCTCACTTCCCGCCATTAAGCAGCGTCTCTAGTGAGTTGCTGTCAGTTGACATTTAGACGGAACGAGGTGAAGACGAAATATTACGACATGCTGTTGAAAAGACGAAGACGAACTATTACGGCGTATTTTTATGTTAGCTCTGAACCTCATCATAGTAGTCTCATCTTGTAAATTTCTCATCTTCAATTCGTTCATCATAATTTGTACATAATTAACGTAACTATATCATTCCTTAAATTCTGAATTATCAACTAACTCGGAACATTTTATTGATTGGCCATCACATCCCCCACATTATTACATTCACGATATTCAAATAGAATAAATGCCCTTTTCTTTCAATATCATAAACATTTATTAATAATTTATATTTGCTGAATTATCTTAGAAATAGTTAAATAGTTTTCATAAGTGCATAATTAATACAACAAATCGTAAAATAACAAGAATTTTAAATATGAATTTCGCTCACCTCATTCAAAGCGGTGTATTTTTAGCAGTATAAGTTGCAGTCTTTTTCAACGTCTTGCAAATACTTCGATTGAAAAAGTCGTCTTTGTTATTATCCCACTCTTGAACCGCAAATCACAGATACAGATATTTGACCAACGAGAATTGAAGGGATATAGAAATATAAGGATATAATTTATAAGGGCCAGTCTGCTTTAATCTCCTTATTCAAAAGCGTGGAGGCATTATCAAATTACAAAACCCTTCTAGCTTGTTTCAGTGTAGAAAGATTTTGCTCTCTTGGTTTCAGTGGCTACTGTCACTTCTTATGAATAGTTATCAAGATTTTATGCGCTTAATTATCATTTTACTTAGACGGATGAAAGTCCGAACTATATATTTTTTCTAGCGTTATGCATAACAAAAAAGCATTAAATTTTGACACAGAAAGATTAAAAAATATATGTACTTCTTTAAAATCATTTCACCTTCCTTTTCGTAGACGCAATTTTCATGAAGCATTCGGCGTGCTTTCAAAACATTTGATGCTGATGAAACGTTTTTTTTAAAAAAGTAAACTTTCCACAAGAGAAAAAAAAATTCAAATAAGTGTTTTTTTTTTTTTTTTTCCCCTTCCTTTTTCCAAGGAACAAAGAGCTCGTGTTAAATTATGTGACAATTCTTAAATTTAGACGAAACAATTTATGATTTGAATATCATAATTATTAACATGTTAAACATAATATGTATAATGCGTATATATATTTAAACAGACAAATACTTCAAAATTTCTAGAATTAAAATGTTTCATTGTTTATGCGTAATTCACTGAACTTAAATGCTTGACCCCCCCCCTCCCCCGAATCTAAATACTATTTGCAGAAAATAAAAGAAAGAAAATCATAATATAGTTGGAGAGAACAAAAGAAACTAATGAATTAAAAAAAAGGCACAGAAGAGGTAAGGTTAAATGCGCGGCCTTTTTAAGTGTCCATAATTTGGCCTTGATAAATATTAGTATTCTCATAACTAGGTTACATTTAATAAAAACTCCTACATGTAGTCAATAGTAATCCTTTTCCTGTTGAATAATAAACATTATCCATGCAATTTTTAAATCAAAATAATAAAATCTTAGTAATATTTCTTTCGCAAATATTACTGAAGCTTTTATCGTCTTTTTTTTATAAAAGCTTTTACACAAAATCCTTTTGTTTATTTATTTATTTATTTATTAACGTTGGAAATCATCTTAAGAATCCATGAAGTAATTTCGGAGAATAATATGTCTCAAGGTATCAAGTTTATGCTTTTAACAAACTTCATGAAGGGAAAATTCAAATAATTAGATATTCCTTGTTTATGATAAAGAAATTCATATTTCTTTCGTTCATTTAAAAATATTAAATAAATAAGCAGACGACAAAATATCAAAATTAAAATTATAGTATCTTTTAAGTATCATTGTCTTCAAATCCTGTAAAAAGTGGAAATTTATAAATATGTATGATAGTAAAGAAAAATTGCAATTGTAATTTTCAAAATATGCATTTGTTTGTCTCCACATTTCAAGAAGCCGTCCATAATTGGGCTATCCTCAAAAAATTCTGCAAAAAAAAAAAAATTATTGTTAAGCCCCGTTTCCATGGTCCGAGTGCGCCTTACCGTCCGGCGCATTTTGCCCTCTGTCCCCTCATTTGTGGTTATCCGGAGCTCTTTGATGCCTTTTCATTTTACTAACAATTGGCAGGAAGCTCCCGATCGACATCCAGAGGCAAGAACAGGCCCTACAATGGGTCAGATCACAGATTTACAACCATATCCGTAAAGCCAACGGGCCATGGGAACGGGGCTTTAAAATAATGCTGTGATGTAATGTGGAACATATAGGAAACAAAAATACATAGAGATGTCCATGTTCTTTCCTCGGTATAAGGTCAATGTGGGTCCGCCGAGATAAAAATACATTCTATGGGCCTGGGACAGGTTAGAAGGGAGAAAGACTAAGTGATGTTTGCTTTTTGCTTACACTCCTTCTCGTGCCGTTGCTTTAAAAATACGTGGCATAAATTTCAATTTATGATTAATAATCAACATAATAAGAATATAAAATTTATATATATATATATATATATATATTCAAAATGAATTTGAACCATTTGCATTTACAGAAAAAGTTGATTCTACAAAGACTATTTGCTTAATAAGAATTCTCCGGGCAAATATAAAGGTAGTTTTTGAAAACTTTTTACAAAAGTTAAATATTTTAAAATTTGTTAATAACGTTTAACAATGTCTTCATTTGGATGTGACAGCTTTTGCTTATAAATATCAAGCAGAGATTTCTTTGTCATTTTTCTTTCTAATATAAATTTTATATATGATTAATAATTTCAGAAAGACAAAACTCATATTATTTTGAAAGCAACTTCAGTCTGTTACATATATAAATTAAAAACAATTGTGTTAATTTTATTTAATAATAGAATCCTTCCTTCTTATATTAAGTATCAATCATGTTTATAAAAAATAATGAAATTGTTTTTTAAAAAAATGATTTTTCCTGAAAGATTTTAAAAATTGATTCCTAAAAAATTTTTTTAATTGATTTCTCAAAAATTTTAAAAATTCATTTAAGAAAGACAGAATACAGTACCATCCTTCACATTCATGTGAATACTTAAGACAATTTCTTTCTTTCTTTAAACAATATCTTCCGAAATATTAAATACTATTAATTTTATGCATTTGTTATAAAAATAGTTAAACAATTTTCAAATGTCTCTAGACAAAAACTTTAACATAAAAAAAAGATGTTTTTCATAAAAAGCAAAAGAAAATTATAACAAACAATTTATCTTTAAAATAACGATATAAAATCCGAGTTATTTATATCATCAAAACGCGTCTGTTTACTCTGGATTGTGGAACTTGCGCTCAACCGCATTTGCGCTAACTCATTAAATAGTGTCATTTGTGCTTGCATTGTAGGTTTACTGGGATTTAATTACCTTTGACAGGTAAACTTGGCGTGCATCTAGAGGCGCTATAGAGAATGCACATTTCTCGGATTGATAAGAAAATGACTGATGATTGAGGGTCCTTTTCCTTGAAAAATTCACTTTTTTTTCTCACGGTAAAACTTATATGTTCTCTCCAAGAATTTACTCTCCTAAACATTTTTTAAAGCTTATTTTGCACTAGATGCCCGGGGTGTTTCCCCCCCTCCGTCATTTTGATCTTATTTTAAATATAAATAACAGTATTGAAATTTCCGAAACATCAAAAGGAAAGCCACCGGCAGTATATAATGGATATCAATATCGGCAATATCACTGTGACCTTGAAAATGTGATAACATGGTGCTGCATTAACGAAAAGTGTAAAGGACTTCTGAAGACAAAAGACAACTGTGTTCTCTCTGAAATGCCTTATTCTTGTAAGCCGGATGAAGCTCAAATCGACGTCAAGAAACATTTAGTAAAAATTAAAAGAAGAGTTCGTGAGACTGATGAATCAGTCTCAAAATTATACCGTGAGGAAATGTGTCCTCTTTTTCAAAGTGGTTGTGAATTTTTGAATGAAATTTCCACTTTATCCTCCATTAAAAGCTTTTTACATAAATTGAGAAGAAAAGTACAAGGGACTAGCAATGAAGCAATAAATAATGGAAGCCGATACAACAAGTGAAATACGCCTCCCTAAGGAACTGTTAAAATGGATGAAACATCTAGTTTTTTTTTTTTTTTTTTTTTGCTTGCTGATTACGACTGCAAGTGAATCAAATGAAAGAATTATTGTCTTTGTGACTTCAAAAGGTTAAAATATTCTTTAAAAATGTAAAAAAAAAATCTATTCAAAAGGAACATTCAAAACCTGTCCTAAGCAATTTCTGCAGGTTTATTCTTTACACGCAGAATATTGGAAACAATTAAGAGAAAGTTAATATTATCCCAATTATATTCGCACTTCTCCCGAATAAAAAACTACCTACGTAAAACTATTCAATATTTCAAAAGAATCTAATTGGAATCCTGAATGTTTGACTATGGATTTTGAAACTGCTGCTATAAGAGGCGAGAGAGAGGAAATTGTACGCCCTACATTAGAAAAAAAGGCAGCAATTTTCATTTTAACCAATGCTTATGGAGGCAAGTGCAAAGTATTGGCTTGGCAGAAGCTTACAAATCCAATGCAGAAATTAGACACCTTGTTCGCACGTGTACTGCTTTGGCTTTTCCGCCAAAAGAAGATTTGGATGATGCATGGATGAAAATCCAGGAAGACAGTCCTCAACATTTTTTTTTTTTTAATTTATGATTACCAATTTACGATTACCAACCAGTTGACCAATGGTTTGAAAATTCCACGATTGTGGAATTATTACAAGAGACTCCATAGAATAAACAATGCTATCGAATGTTAGAACAACAAAATAAATTTGTTTATTGGAAAATCACATCCAAGAGTAGAGGAGCTGATTCGTTTCTTAAAAAGGGAAACTGAATACAGTGACATTTAAATTTAGAGGGAAAATGGAGAGCGAAAAAATATAAATCTAGATAATAGAACAATCCGAAAGAGCTGCCTTGTAACTCTTGCAAATATAGCAAAATTGTTGTAAAAGTATTTTAAAGCAATAAATAATGCAATTTTATTTGAAAAATAATTTGTAGTGATGAAATGGAATTTAAAAAAATTAAGCAGGTGTAAACTTGAAGAAATAAAATGCATAAAATACTTTTAAGTAATATGAATAATTTTTCATGTATTTGTTATCCATTCTTATTTCTTCTGCCTGTATTAATTTTTTTTACTTTTTATCATTGACTAAAATTACATTTAAGTAGCAGTGTGATAGAGAATATTTTGTAGTATTTCAAATTTGTTGAATTGAAATTATTCGATCTGTGTTAAATATTCGAATAATAGCATTTTTTTAAATAAACCATTTGCATATACTTTAAGTTTTGTATTAATATATTGCATAGCCACTTTAAAATGTTTAAGTATTGCAAAGATTTTTTTTTAAAAATCGCATGTCTAATGATGAATTAATTTTATATAATTATCTTAAAGATTATGTTAAAGGATGATGTTGAAGCTGAAAGTAAATGGATTTCCCTAATATTTATTACTAACGCTCATTTGCTAAAATATTTGACACTTATACTTTAATGATTCAAAATTAATCAGCATAAAATTATAATATTTATTTATTTGCACATTATAAATTTAAAAAGCATTCATGTTTTTTTTAATTCATTCTTAAAATAGTCAATAAATATTTCAATTGTGGAAAAAGTTTCTTATATAGAGATCATTATATAAAATGAATAATTATATAACAATTTATATAATTTGAATAAAACTGTTTCCAACGGAAAGTGAAACAAAGTTTTTTTTCCTCTCATATAAATGTAAGACAAGCAAATGTCCAATTATCCTCAATATTTGACAAAGAATTTTTAACAATGAAAATAAAATAATTATTACATTTATAACATTTCCTTTCAAACTATTTGATTTGTTGGATATTATACTATGCAAAGCTATAATTTATAATAAATATTGAAAAAAAAATCAGTCAATTTCTATCCTGATTGTATATAGTCTAAAAGAATTTGAAATAATCTTTGAAAAATTGCCGCTAGAAACGATAGATATATCAAATTTTAGAACAGCAAGCCTCTATAATAGTTGTTAATCAAATAGTTGTAATATAACCGAAATTAATTTGAAGTAATTTTTTTTAAAAATAGGCGCTAAAAACTATAGATACATCGAATTTTTAGAATAATAATTGTTGTAAATATAAAAATATCAAAAATTGTTAATCTCAATAGCTTGCGTCGTTTTAGTAGGAGTAAAATTGTCTTAACACTTATTTAAATCAGATTCCTAATGGAAAAGAAATTGAAGAAAAAACAAATGTGCATAAGTGGAATTCAGGGTGCGTAGTGAGAATTTGCTGCAAAGATTAAGCACTTTTTAAGCACCTTAGCCAAAAAAATTAAGCACCTTTGTACATGAAAGCATACATAAACCTGCACATTTTCTAAGAGTAAGTTATTTTCTGTTTTATAATAATGCATAATTTTCTTTGAAAAAATTTTATTAATTAATTTTAAATGTGTATTTTTTAAATTTTAATATTTATTTCTGTATTTGCACAACGTCTTCTATTGTAAAAAAAACTATGTCTTTTTGGCTACGACAAAAACAAAAAAGGATCATAAAAATAAAAAAAGCTATCAATACCAAAAATTTAAATCAACTTTTAAAATATTAACAATCAAGATCTGTGATACATTTCAATATTTCTTAAAACAATAAACTACCGGTTCATTTAAATAGATAAATCATTTCTGAAAATGCTGCCATTGATGTAGAAGCATGCCATGATCAAACAGTTTGTATTTGATTTTTAAATATGTAGCAACAAATAAGATTCAACATAGCTGGGTTAGAAAATATAAATTTCCTCCTGCATTAATTCACTAAATTTCAAAATGTTAGTTACAGTCTTATAAAGCTAAGCATTTCGGAATGGTTACCATTATAAGACTGGCAAAAATATCATGAAATTGATGATAGAGCAAAGCCATGTTCTAAATAAGTTTTTTAAAAACATTTTAAAATAGAAAAGAGTAGCAGCGTCCACACATAATGTATGAAAAGTTAAACATACACTAATCAGATAAAATTTAAATCAATTCTTGAACATCTCAAACACTAAAATTTTTTTCATGTTAGAGAAGTTTATTAAAAAAAATTTCGAACGTTTTTGAGCCGCAACAAGTATGGTATAATACGTATTTCTTACTGCCCTTTCGGATATCTCTTTCAATACTTCAATAAACGGCAATGCATATTGTTGAAGAAAGAGGGAAAAAGGGGAAGAAAGAATGGGGAAAAATACCTTTTAAGCGTTATTTTAATATGTGTGTAGATCCCTTGTCAGAATTACTCCCTTTTCTTGATTGTCTTTCTTGATACATCTAATAAACAAGCTTTTACGATTATGCTGTTGAACTACCGTATTCAACGTGTGGAGAAACAAAAAGCTGTCTCTGCTCTTCTCGAAAAAATTAAGCATTTTTTAAGGACCTTTTTTCAAAACTGAGCACTTTTAATGTGCTCAAAAATAGTTTTCAAATTTAAGCACATCGGTAAAATTAAAGAAAATGTTTCCTCAAATTACATCACCAATTTCTTTAAGCTTAATAATGTAAAATATTTTTGTTTTGTTTTGTTTTGATTTTCAAGTTCAAATCAGCAAATAAAACCTGAACTCAAGTTTGATATTTTATGATCTGTAGCACTTCTTTTTTTTGTGTGTTTTTTTAGATGCTTAAAAATGGTTTTCAAATTTAAGCACTTTTCGTACGCTACCCAGATTGTGGATTACTTTAATCATGGGATTCTGCCAATTATCTGCCAGTTTTAAATTATTGAATGCTACAATTTTTTGTTACTTAAAAAAATACCAACGAAATATGGTCATATACAAAAGTTAATATATATATATATACACTGACAGCCAGAGCTTTAATTATATCGAAAATCAATTTGATATTTAAAATTTTTTTTGAAAGGCAAATTTTTTTTCCTTTCAAAGAACAATTCTTTATGTTTTACATAATGACACACACACACACACACACACAAATAAATCATAGATTTCAAGAATTCTTTTGCCCTTTTTATTCAATACATTAGTTAGGCAAAAAAAACCACCTTTGTTTGTTTCAACTCACCTTTATGTTAAATATTCTTCTAAAAAATATTTTAAATGTTAATCTATTCATATAATCATACAGATATATACTGCTTTTATACAGAGAAATGTCTTATGATGTCTGATAGATAATTATATTTTACATAAAAGATAAAGAAAATAGATGTGTAATAGATGTCTTTTCACATACGAAATTTGAAATCTATATCTTAGAATAGAATATTTAATACATACGGAAATGAATTTTAGCCTATGACGACTTAAGTTTTAGCTTCAAATTCAGCTTTTAGTGATACAACTATATAAATTAACAAAAAAAAAAATTAATGTAACTGGTCTGTAAACAGAATTCCACACAATTATCATTTAATAGATTTTGTTTCCTTCTCAATTATATTTGATGCATTAAGAAGAAAATTAGTTTGTTGTTGCTTACTTTATAAGGAGTATTTTTAAAGTAGCAGAAATAAGAAAAGTTTGTAATATTTGAATCACCTAAATATTTTTTTAATGGAAACTGATTGTAAACCAATTTCAATAAAACAAAAGCAGTAATTTTTTTAAAAGTTTATTTGCTTTTAAGAATGGAAATAAACTTTCTGAGAAATACACTTTAAAGTATAATAAAACATAGCCTATTAAATTGTTTCATCAGTCCAATTAAAGAAAATGTTTCTTCAAATTACATCACCAATTTCTTTAAGCTTAATAATGCAAAATATTTTTTTTATTTTTCAAGTTCAAATCAGCAAATAAAACCTGAAGTCAAGTTTGATATTTTATGATCTGTAGAACTTCTTTTTATTATTATTTGTTTGTTCCTCAAGATATAAAAGCACACTGCCTTAGTTTTTCTATTGTTTGGTGTCTTTTTATATTTATTATTATTATTATTTGCTTTAGTTTTTCCAATTCCAATTAATGATAATGATTATAACTGTATTCTGAGAGCTACAATAGACCTCTTGATCTGACTATCAAATTCAGGAAATAATTTTAATTCCAATTTAAGTCTTTTTTGGAGGAATTCCACTCCCCCCCCCCCAAAAAAAAGAATAACCTAACCTTATCTTTAAAGTATCAGAATAAATTATATTATATCTGTGGTCAATAATGTGGCTAAACTGTGGTCAATAAAATTTACTCTCAAAGGATATAACATGTTTTGTTATTTAATTTCAAGCAGTTTAAATTCTATCTTTCCTTTGCTAAAGCATAAAACATATTTATTAACTTTCATTATTTAAAAAAAGTAGCCTGGTATTGCATTAATTAAAATGCTTAAAAGTTTATTCCAAATTAGCACCTTCGGCACCTATAGGAAATTGCATTATCTTAATAATACTTGGGCATATGTGATCGAGTTCATGTGACATAAGGAGTGGTTTTTAGAGTTAGTCAGCAAAGATTTATCAAATATCTACTGATAAAGTTAATTCATTTCTTAGTTCAGATATAATGCCCATAAAAATTAGCTGAATGCATCGGTATGATACAGTATACTTTTGTAGAAAATGGGAGCAACTAAAGAACTTTTAAAAATAGCACCATGTAACAATGAACAGAAAACTGTGATTGATGAATTTCTTGCATGAGAAATTGTTTTCACTTTTCCAAACATTACAAATTTGAAAATTAATGTTTCTATCTAAATAAAAGCAACATTTTTCAGAAAAGAAAGTTCTGATTTAATTACTTCAAATAACGGCAATACTTTTATTAGGCTCTTTAAGGTTAATATAAAATAGAATAAAAGCGTTTTATTAAATCTTTAATTAATTAAAATTTTCAAAAGAATGTAAAAATAAATAATTCTAAATACATTAATCTATTCAAGATTATAATAAACAATGTACCTCACTTAAAATGGCCCAGCGATCACTTTCAGAATGAACATACAATCTCATGATTTTAACAAAACCAACAGTAGAACTGATATTTCCTTCTGCAATCCCGGTTGATTCTTTGAACTGACCAACAACAAGGAACCCGTCTTTGGTTTTGGAATATATCTGATCTTCAGAATATGACACTGGTAATACTTCAACGGAAGTATTAAAGAATTTATCTTCTGGATGTTCAACATTTCCACTTCTAAACAAATACCTAAAAAAATGTTACAAAAGGAACACTTTCAGAACGAAAGGTCATTTTTGAATAAAATTATACAAAACTAGAATATAATTATGGTCTCGTGAATTGACACAAAAGTTAATTGAAAATCATTGACTAGGTCATTTTAAAAGTTGAATAAATGAATAAGTACACAGATCAAAGTGCAAGCAATATTTTTTATGCTTCGTTTTAAAACATTTAATATTAAAATAAACGAAAGAATTTTTAAATCAAAATCAATTATTTTCCAAATTTGAAATATTTACAAAAACAAAGGAGTATTTAATAATATGTAAAAGAAATTTTAAACTTATAATAAATAAGTAGAGAAAGTGGAAAGAGTGCCCAGCCAACCGGGTGACCGGAATCACCAGGAAATTTCGGGAGGCCGGAAAAAAGCAGGGAAATTTATCATAAAACTGGAATTTTTTTTATAACTCGGCAATTTTTATTGAAAATGATAATTCGCTGATATTTCTTCATAAGTAGAATGAAATATCGTTAGCAACCAATGAAAATTAAACTTTGACTGATAGTCTCAAACAGACTATGGAAGAGAAAGATTAACCACCATCTAATTTATTGCATTACGTATAAATATTTTCGCCGAAAGTTCCCCCCCCCCCCTACCGACAAGTTATCGATATAATTAGCAAAAATAGTTTTGCGTTCTATGGGAAAAGACGGCCTAACCAAAGCCCACTTCCTATTGCTGTTATAATTTTAAGCTTTAATGGGTCTCTTTTATCTAAAAAGATATATGTTGAACTAACGCCCCCCCCACACACACACACACTTTCTTTGAACATCAAACCGATCATATCACGTGCTACGAGAGCGAAGGTATAAATTTTGAGTAATAATATTCAAAATTGGTTCCAAAATATTGACCCATTATTATAATTCCAAAACAATTTATATTAATTAAACAAATACTTTACAATAATTATTTTTCTCCCTCTCTTTTAGGTGATCATTTTTTTGAATTATGAAGTATCGCACATTATTGCTTTTATTTCCGTAATAACTTTTTTAAAAACATTATGAACACGGATTACTAAATTTTTCATATGAATGGATGCTATGGACGATATGAAATAAACATATTGCTAATATTTTGTTTTAATATTTTTTTTTAATTTTGTGTTCATTTAAAATTTTCCATACATTCAACAAAATGTTTTATAATTTTAAAATGATATTAAATACAAGAAATTAATTTGTTTGATGCATTATAGGTACACATGCCACTTGAAGTTTTTTTTTTTTTTTTCAAAAACATTTTTAATAAAGAGAATGCTTTTCTTATACCTTTTGATGTATATGAAACTGTTTGGCACAAAAATTTACAAAATTCATTCAAACCATCTTTTTTGAAATTTATACCTCTCAAACATTTTTCTTTTTTATGCAATAAAGAAAAAAAATTGATAAGGAACAATTTTCCACTTTTTTTTCTCTCTGTTTTACGAGTTAAGCACTGAGCAAAAGATTTTTTTTTTTAAATTATAGTTGGTGAGCTAAAAATCAATGTAGTTTTGATTTCATTGAAGAATTTTTCTTATTCTGATGCAGAGATTTCCTTTTGTATTTGTAATTTTTTTTTCTGTTAGTAAAATTATTGTTCAGTTCTGATTAGCATATTGATAAACAATATGGATAGGGGAGACCCCAATGGAAGTAAAACAAATCATTTCATTCTTACGCACTCCACCAATGTGCATATATTTTTGTACAATATTTTTCGTGAGTAAATTTGACAAATAATCCTGGGATATGATTGGTTGTCTAAAGGTCGGTCTAGATGGGCATGTAGCGTATAATGTTGGTTAAAATATATGCAAAAAAGGGAAGATTTTTACATGATTGAAGCTTATCTGAAATTTAATAAGTGAAAATGATGTATGCTTTTTCCCAAGAATTAAATTTTATTTTACATTAATTTTAGTTTAAAGAGTAGAACAATTTTTCAAATACAGTTAAGATAATAGTTAGTGCAATAGTTAAAGATAATAAAGTAAAGAAACATCGATCTGAAGATATTTGAAATATTCTAAAAATGTAAGGAAAATTTCTTTAAAAATCTGGAAATGTCAAGGAAAAGTCAGGGAATTTCAAAAGGCAGAAATGCTGGCCACCCTATTGGAAAAGTTAATACCAGTGAAAGTATATTTTTAAAACCGGTATTAAAAACATCTTTTAGCCATCACAACAATGCAATATACTGCAATATACCATGTTAAAATACTGCGACGACGTATGTTTAAAAAATTCAAATATGTAAAATAACAGTATACAAATTTTAAAAAATAAGCTAACGCTAATATCATATTTCAGAATCCGAACAATTTTGACAGTTTTTGATCCAAAATGTAATATGAAATTAGAAGTATTAACACATACATACAATGCGGTGAAAAAAGTCATGGAATACCTCCGAATAACGTGTTGGACCAACTTTTGTCCCGCGTAGTTTAACACTCGTCGTGACATGGACTAAACAAGTAACTAGAAATTCCCAACAGAAATATTGAGCCGTGCTGCCTCTACAGAGGTCCATAAGTGCGAAAGTGTTGCTAATGCAGGATTTTGTACACGAATTAACGTCCTGATTATGTCTCATAAATGTTCGATGGTGATTAATGTCGGGCCAAATTACAGCTGGAATTGTCTAGGATGTTCTTCATACCAATCGTAAACAATTGCGGCCAGGTGACATGGCGCATTGTCATCCTTAAAAATTCCATCGCTGTTTGGGTACATGAACTCCATGAATGATACCAAGTGGTTTCCAAGTAGCTGAACACAACCACTTCCAATCAATCATCAGTTCGGTTGGATCAAACAACCCCGTCCATTCCATGTAAAAACAGCCTACACCATAATGGAGCCACCACCAGCTACTGTGTCTACCACCAGAACACTTCCTGACGGACTTCTGGGAGTTATTTTTTTCTTGGCGTCAACTTGGTGCGATAAAAAAACTCCTGATCATTCATCTTCTCGCTTTAGCCGTAGTTGCACGTGTCTTTATATTCGTTTAGCTTACTTCTTTTATATTTTATTAACCTTTTCTCTGATTAATATTAACTGCATTTGATTATTTGTAAATTCAGTCTACAGTTAAAAGGCTTATCAAAGAAAGAAAAGTCACTAGTGAATTAAGTCTGAAGTATTTACAAAATTTATTGTACCAAGTTATGGGCGCATTGCCATTATGTGAAAAAAAAAAACTTGTAAACACCTATAGGGAAAAGGGTGGAATTTTAGAAGAGCTAGTGGATGAACTGCCAATTAAAATTAGGAGCAGTAATTCGGATTCTGATTTGGAAGAAATGGAATCTTGTGACAGATTTTTTTAAAAGAAATTATACAACTGCAACTCGATCTTTGGGAAATAGTTTTGACATTTTGAAATAAGATAACTTTGCATTCTATTATTTATATATTCTTTTAATTGTCCATTCTTTCTGCTTTTCATGTTTGAGTCGATGATAAAAAAAATTTCACTTTAACATTCTTTTGATTGTCCTTTTGTTTTGTCCTTAATTGTTTTATTTTGATTTTCTTTTTCAGTTCCTGATTGATATTGTCAAATTTTGAGGGCAGAAATGACTAAAAATAAAGCACAAAATTATTTGGTTAGCTAATTGCTGATTAATTAAATTTTATAAGTGTTTTGATTAATAATTTAAGTTGTAGAAAATGAAAGAAAGAAATAATACACCCTAACCTTTATAAATATTTTTACATACTTGAATCATTTCTCTTAAAAACTTGATATATTCACAATATAAATGTTTTTTACAGAGTAAATGAAATGTTTAAAAAAAAATATTAAAGTTATCTTTTCTTTTTTTTAAATATGGATTCATTATTCCTATTTGTGGCCAAAACGCAACATAAATAATATTTGAAGTGTGATAGATAAATAATTAAATCAGCTTCTAAAATGACATTATTACTTTTGTAATAAACTGTTTGTTTCATTTACATTCGTTGAATGCTGTTTTGTCTTTCGAATTTGTCCTGAATTTTTAATTATTTGCATTAAGTGCCACAAAAATTAATTATAAAAGTATTTTTCATATGATTTGAAGTTAAAACTAAAAGACACATTCTTCAAAAAATTTTGTATCATAATACATTTTATGCCTTTTTTTTAAATAGAAAGCTTTAATTTAATGCCATAAACTAAAATGTAATGAAAATTTGTTAATTAGAAATTTTTTTAACAAATTAAACAAAATCACCCTTTGAATTTATTGATATATGGATCTGGAAAAATCAGAAATTCATTTCAGGAACATAACTTTTAAAACAATACACATTTGAAACTTTTTATGGAAAATATATTCAGCTGTTTACATAGGAAAAATTAAACTGATTATTAATTTTGAATTCTTTTTCTTTGGAAATTGCATTGAAGATTTCAGTTAAAGACAATTCTTGCAGCAAACTTTGAATTTCATTATTTTTTAAAGGAAATATATTTTATGAATTCGGTACTTTATAATTGAATTATTTCCATTGAAATTTAGTTATCTCCTGTCATAATCATTGTCAAAATAAAAAAATAAAAGAACAGAAATAAATCACTGATTGAAGCTTTTGCTTTTAATTTTAAATAATAATTATAAAAAATTGAAGCTAAACTTTAAAAGAAAAAGGAATTACTCTGAATTTAAAAACAGCGATTTTATTATGGTATATGAAAATATTTAAAGATCAGTATGATTTTATTTCTTTGCTGGAATTCAATGAGCTTATGTAATTATAAAGAAGTGATTATATTAAATAGCTACTACCAAACTTATGCAATACTATAATGATATAAAGATTACATTACATTATAAAAAATGCATTAAACTTATTTATTTTTCTGAAAAGAAAAAGAAATCAGCTCAAACTTGTTTTCTCGCCTTCTTGTTGTTTGAATAGCTTTTCTCAAGATGTAACTCCAGTAATCTAAACACTTAACCATGTTAATGTGAGCTAGAGCAATTGGAATATTTAACGAGATTTCTTCTACTCAGGTACCCTGATTGTGATAATAGATACAAAATTGATGGGTATTCTCAAATGGCATTTAATGGGCTTTGACTTTGAGCAAAAATGTGAAGGAGAAACTGAAGGACATTGAAGTGAAGAATTTTCAACCCCGAGATAATAAAATGAATGCAGGTCCTTTACTGCTACTATGCTAATGACTACTGATATTCATTAAACGGAAAAGCTAATTTTTCCGCTCACTATTCGAAACTGCGATTCGTGAGAAAATGTTTTTCATTGAAATAAGTAGGTTTCTTTTATCAAGCTAGGGAAAATGAATACATGGTCATCTGAAATACTACCTTAAAACAAATGTTTACATCTTTTTTTCGTAGAGATAATGTAAAGATTTCAAATAATTTTTTAAAGACTTTACTTGAGTTTCTCTTTAAGTCCAGCACCCCTAGCACACGTCTGAATAAACACTAGAATTATTTCAAAATTCAGAATATTTTTACATATAAACTTTGTGAAGTTAATTATGTTTTAGAAATCTTGTGCATATTAAAAATAAATTACATATCAAATTTAGATTTTTAAAAACCTAAAACTTGATAGTATGATAGTTCTGTGTTCTGGAAAAAAGTATATACTTCAGAGGAAATAAATAAATTTCGAAAAGGTTTCAGCTATATTTAATAATTAGCTTTTTATATTAGAATATAAACAGCCTTTTATAAAATTTATGAAATAATTATGATAAATTATATTATCGTTTTAATTTTAAACTATACAGATTACCTTGCATTTACTGTGGAGAATTTGATGTTAATTACTAACAAATTTAAAACAAATGAAATGAAGATGAGTAATTTTTTGTCGTGCACTGATTCTACTTTAGAATTCTTAATTAATTTTTTTTCTCCTTATTGTACAATCTTAAGACATACAAATAATTATTCAGTTTCTCCATTTGACTTGTGTTACTATTTGTATACATATGACTAGAATATCAGATATTTTTAAGATTTCAAGTATTCAAACAATTTTCAACTTAGTGCATACTTTTTTTGAATGTGTCTTTAAAAATTAAATGTAATAATGCCATATATCACCTACCTGGCACTAAACGTGCCAGTGTAAGAACTTGAATGAACTTCCACCTAAACGTATGAACTCTGTCCCACGAAATGAACTTTTCCTACAGTAATCTGTTTCTTTAGCGACGCCGCAAATAAAGACATTTGGAGGGAAGTATTCTCATGTGGACATAAAGTAGCACAGTTCCGTGTTGTCAACCTGGCTCCATAATTTCGTCGAGACCGTGCTTCACTCGAACCCTACCATCAGCTCTTACTAACCGAAATTGCGATTCATCTGACCTAGCCACGGTATTTCAAAAACCTAGGGCCCGACTGATATGGTCATGAGCCCAGAAAAGGCGCTGCAATCGATGTCGTGCTGTTAGTAAAGGCACCCGAGTCGGTTTTCTATTGCATTAGCCCATTAAAGCCAAAATTCACAGTCCTAACGGACGCGTCCATCGTACATTCCATCCTACAGTTATTTCACGCAGTGTTGCTTATCTGTTAACACTGGCAACGCATACGTCGCTGGTATAGGTCATTAAAATACAGACCGTTGGCCACTGCATTGTCCATGGTGAGAGGTTATATCTGAAATTAGGTATTCTCGGCACATTCTTGACATTGTGGACCTCAGCATGTTGAATTCCCTAAATATTCTCGAAATGAAATGTCCCATGCGTCTAGCTCCAGTAACCATTCCTGTTTCAATCTGTTAATTTCCACCGTGAGGCTATGATCACTTCAGAAACATTCTCACGTGAATCATTTACATGCAAATGAAAGCCCTGCTAATGCACTGCTCATTTATGCATTATGTACGCGAAACGATTGCCATTTTATATTTGCATTTTGCTATCCCATGACTTTGTCACCTTAGTGTAAATTAAAATTGTGTAACGAAAAATAACCTGACTTCCCATGAATCGTTAATATTATATTTTTACAGATGCTGTAACTGTTAGTCACAATTACACTTAATTACTCTATAAATATATGACGAAAAATTTCCAATAAAAAATGCATACATTATTATGGGAAAAATTAAGAATTACTCAGGCACCATGCTCTGGCATTAGAATAAAAGATAACAACAAAAAAACCCAAATAAAGTCCTCCAAAATCTTTTATGTGAAAAACTTCATGAAGTTAATTTTGGAGGCTAGTTTTATAACAATGTGGAGCTGCTATAATTTCAACATTATATAGTGATGATAAAATAAATTAAGCCCTTTTTAATTAACTTTCTGTACTGAATTTCATTACTCTAGCTGCTCGCTTTTTAAATTATCGTGCTTGTATACATACGGATAGACTGACATAATATTTTTCATATTCTTTTTGGAGAGAAGGAAAAGAGAAAATTCTAAGGGTTGATGAACGGGAAGACTCCTTAAAGTCTCAATCAAAAATTCTCGAATCAAATCTTAAGTAATTCCAATATTTTTTTTTTCCTTTAAATAAGACGATTAGTATATTCCTCCATAGTACAGCTATATTCATTCAAATTTCCAGCAGTTGATTCTGAATGGATGACACATCATGTGAAGAACAGACAATAGCTAGAGCAGCTTATTTTATATTCTGTGTTGTTATGTGCCTTGGAGTTAACTTTGTTTCTTTTAGTTTTTTCTCGCCCCTCCCCCCCAAAAAATCATCGGTTTCTTCACGATTCTAAATAAGATTGCACAGAATACTATTAGAAATTTAGAAATTTTGCAAGAATCTTTCTTTAGATCTTTCAATAAGTAAAAATTGCCATGAAATCATATGAGAGCAAAGAAAATATTTGAATTTATCCGCAATAAATTTCAAATCTCGATGTTTATTTATCATTACTTATTTCGTCATTTTCCTTTATTAATTATTTTCGAATTTCGTTTCGCGAAAAACTTTTCTGCAGCGAAGAAAATGTTTAAAACATAATTTTGCATTTGATGAGTGCGGGATTGCCTACATTACATTCTTTGATTAATCGCTTCACTGAGAAAGATAAAGAGTGCTTTGTAAATGGACATGCTCCAATTGAAGGAATTGAGATACAAGGAATTCATAGTATTCAGAGAGGAATATTCTAGTAGGGAAAAGACAGCGGCGAGGGAAAAAAATTCCCAGTAACCTAAGTTTCTTTCCTGCTTTTCAACTGAAAACATGGATATTGAACTATTAAATTGTTGATGAATAAATGAAAAATCAAAAACTTGTATAATAAAATTTAGATGCCGCAAAATAATCAGTTCTGCAATTTAAACACAAGCGCCCCGAAAACATTAAATTTAAAAATGTTCTTTGGCAATGTCCATTCCTGATGAAACAAATGCAACTAAACTCAGTGGCACGACAGCCCATGTGAGCAAAGGCCTACAGTGCTCATATCTGCTTTCTTGACCGACGGCCCTGGGATGCAAGGAATATGTCCGGTTAGGTCGTCAGCCTAACGCGGAACTCCAGCGTTTAGTTCCCAAATATGCTTGGTCTTCAATTTATCGACCCACTGAGGAGATTAAAGGCTAAGTCGACCTTACCCAGCCCAAGGATCAAACCTTGGACCTGTGCCGTTACGCCACCGGGCTTCATGAAACAAATGTAACATGGCAAAATTATATTAAAATTATAATTTGGCATAACAAACATAATTTGTAGAGATGCATAATATACATTTTTGCAAAGAGGAAGTCAAGTCTTTAAATTAAATGCATAACATTTTGCACAACTCTACATTCAATTGTTCATTTCTATGCTTATATCGAGATAGCGATACACTTTGCAATTAAGTGGTTCTTTAAAAGCCATTGCAAACTGCTTTGATTTAATTTCTTACAGCAGATCGTCTTAATACAGAAGTTTGAATATAAATACTAATGGAATGCTCAGTACAAACTTAATTTTCATAGTGACTTAAAAAACAGTTGCTGAAATGGTAATTGCCTTGTTTTTAAAAGCTGAAAAAATATAAGCATGCATATCTATCTACACTAATATTATATTATATTATATTATATATATATATATATATATATATATATATATACACACACACACACACACACACACACACACACACACACACACACACACACACACACACCATT
>JAPMOR010038707.1:666501-744916 GCA_026543865.1 Argiope aurantia | reverse complement strand
ACACACACACACACACACCATTAACTCTTTTTAATCTAGTATGATGCACCTGGTGATAAGTCATACTTACCTATTAAAAGTTCAAATGTTTCCCCTTTTAGTACATGATTTTTTTGTTTAATGGGATCCTACTCTATAACCTTAATATATTTTTCTCTTTAGCAAATTGTTAGTTTGCTCTGCACACATAGAAAAATAAATCATTCCATAATACAGTTATGTCTATCTGATTTCCTACAGTTTGGATACTCTCGTTAATCCAACAAGTATCTGTTCCCATACGTGTCGGATTGGAGAAAGTATATTGTATTAATTAAAAATTTTCTAAATGAAAATTATTTTTTATTTCAAACATACGAAATACTTTTAATATAAAAATAATTTTCATTTCGAAAATTATTTTATTTTAATCATTTAAAATATGATTAATATAAAAATCATATTGCATGTATATAAATTTGCATGAATAATAATTTTCATTTCAAAATTATTAGCCCCTTTACACAGATAGTAGTTGCTTTACACAAATTTCATAAAATAAAATTATCTAAATTAATCTGCATTTAAATTAGATAGCTAAATTGATCTACATTTACTGAAATGAAAAATATGATTAAAATGAAATGTACATCAAGGAAATATTGGTGGGCAAAATCTGAATTAAAGTAAAAAGTATTGACAAGCATACCTCTCAATCATAAGGGGTTTATGAAAGTGAAATGCCAGTATGTCACCAGGTTGGGGCAATAAACTCCAGAAAAAAGTATCTCCTTTATAAGCTCGTACAGCAGTATACCCTTTATAAGCTTTCAACGTAGTTTTCACATCAGCATCAGGATTTTTATGAGGATGATGAAGTGACAATTTTCCAAACTGTTTATCCTATTTTTTGTGAAAATATTTTTTTAAGAATCTTAAATAATAATTTCAAGATTCTGATCCTTAAATTTTAAATTTTTATCAGAAAAAAAACATTGTTATATAAATAAGAAAAAAATTAGACAAACAGATGGAAAATAAAACAAATAAGTAGAGATAATTTACTTTTTCACCCATTAAAATAAAAAGTAATCAACATTGCGGCCTTACAAATAACAGAAGTTTTAAATAAAAGAACAAATTCGAAAATTAAGAAATAAATATTTAATGTTGTGTAATACATGTAAAAACAGTGTACACAAATTAAATACACTAAATTAACGAGCCAAGAAGTTCCTCGACTGCGCCAAAATGACTGAATGTGATCAACATGCAGAGAAAAAGAAATCATTATCAGGTCTGACAAACAGGCCTGTGATGATGACTCATAACTAAGGCTGGGCAATGATCGAACTTAATAAGCGCAATATATCGTCAAAAATAAATCGATATTTCCTAATATATCCTGGTGTTATTATATATTTATTGCAATTATAAATAACCTCTTTTAACATATTAATTAATTAGAATGTTTCCAAATAAAGAGAAATTTCAGTTGAATTGCTTAGTTGTTATTTTATATAATAAAAATATTCGTACTTTTCCATCCAATAAATTAATTAAAAATAATTGTATTAAAAATCTTTCAATAAAGTATATCAATGAGAAATCTATATCTGCGTTTTACAATTTATCACAATCGATTTCCTCAAAAATGGAGCGTTTTAAAATTTTTAACTTCTTAGTTGTTGATTTGGCCAATGTCACTTTTTTTATATTATTATTCACAAAATGATATTACTGCCATTCACATGCAAAATTAATTGAAAAAAAAACAAAATTAAATTAAGGTGTAACTGTAACATCAAAATTGTCTATTTCTATTAATTTTTTATCGAAATCCCTCAATGGATATATCTTCGTTATCGGGATGCATGTGAAAAGGGAAAGTAAAAAACTGGAACAGCAACAAGGATTAAAATTAAGATATAGTTTCTTTATCAAATTTATGGATCTGGATCATTTTGAGCTAAATCTATCAAAAATTACCCAAGTCAGTCTATCTATTCGAACTGTATGAATATGAAGTATGTCTGTATATGAACAAGTCAGTCTGTATATGAACAATAAATATAACACAAAAACGTAAGATTGATATAAATAAAATATAGTATGCGATGAAGTGGTCTAAACTACATATCTAAATTAAAATTTGCCCTCGGTCGTTCAGAAAGAAGACATTCAAAATCGATGACAATAAAATTTTCCTGAAAATATACTTACCAAATCAAATTCTTGAATTTTATGAAATCTATATATTATCTATCAGGTAACAGTACATCTTATTTAGAGTTATTTCAAATTAATTTCATATTATTAAGAAAATTTATAGCAGCAGATTTTTCAAACATTATTAGTTTTCAATTCCAGAAAAACCAAAACTTATTATGCTTTAGTTTTGGATAGAAAGAATTTTAAAAAATACTCTGTGTATTCTTAAAAATAAGATGACATTACTCTATCTTTTCTATAAAACAAATTAAGCTTCATTTGGGCTTTCAGCCTGAATTTCTATAAGCATCAGGCACGCAACAGCTACAATAAGAACACGCGTCTGTGTAATAGTCAAGCGAAAGTAGTAAGAAAAATTCTTCTTATATCTATTAAATATAAGAAGAATATCTATTAAATTCATCTCCCACATGCAACCTTAGAGTTCGGCATAATGATTTTAAGGGCCCTATAGTGTTCATATTTGAAGTATTCATTTCCATTTTAGACTTATTAAGAACTATTAAAAAGCAAGGAATCAGTCAATTAGAAGCTATATTTATTGGAGAAAGCACTCGGGTCCCATATCAGTGAAGTGACCCCAAGTTCACTGCAGCAGACAAAATACACTAAACTAAATTTATTATGGATATCAAAAGTAGATTAAGTACACTCTTCTAATCAAGATCTCCATTGCTTTCCAACATGAATCCAAAATGAATAAATCAACAATAAACTATGACTATATAAAAACAAACTATTAACCAGTACAGTACTGTAGTTTGTAGAAAAATCCTCCTTTAACATAATAAAATTAGAATGCTAGAGCAAAGTGAAAGAATACACCTAACAAATTAAGCTTATAACATGTTGTTACACAACCAATATATAATTCACAGAAGGCAAAATTGAAAGATTATAGACCACCGAGTCTATGCGCTTCACAGACTTCTGGCCTTCACTCCCATTCATTTCTGTTTACTTTTTAATATTCTCCTCTTCCTGAAATGTTAAGGTAGTGTTTCTCCATTCTAGGTTGCCAAAGGAAAAATCGCCACCTATTAGCTGCAGTGCCGTGTTGCCAAAAGATAGAGGAATATTCTATTGATTTCAATATATTACAATAGTTTCATCCGTTTTCAGTTATAAAGAAATGTAAATTCAAACGAAATGGTACTGTTAGGGTCGATCCGAAAAAATACAGGTCCTTGAAATAAATAATTTACTGCATTTTATAATTTGTTAAAATTCACAAACTGATATAGCAAGGGCTGAAGGAAAACATGGAAAAGATTAATTGTTTTATAAAGTTAATATATCAGTCGTACAAAACATCGTTAAATCAAATAACAAAAATAGTTTCTTCATAAATTTATGACATACAATTTGGAATGCACTAAAATATATGTACAATATATGATTTTTATTTCCTATTTTTTATAGCCAATTGACTGGTAATATCATATTTTGGGTTTTTTACCAATTTTAATCATAGATAAAAGGGCGGCTATAGGAAAACAGTTCCGGACATATACTAAAATCCACAGTAATTTTTTACTCAATTTTACTCATTTCTGTGCCTATATCTACTAGACATGGCGTGTAGCTGTCTAAAAACATTATTAATATTATAAACTTCCTTAGTAGTATAATTATAACAAGCAACACTAAATTATAATATTCAGTAAAGTGTAACAATATACCACATTAACTGTTTGTCTTCCTTGTAAATGTGATTATTTTCATATTACGAGATTAAAATACTTCTTCAAAGTAGAAACACAATAAAGCGCATTATTTTTACCTTACTCACTAAGCAGTCACATGCACGTTACACTCAAAACATCCATTTTTGCTTTGGCTTATTAACGTAAAATATGCACAGATCACTAGATATTCGAATACATGTATGTTTGGATTAAATCAAAAAACAGAAAGTCGTTTCCAACATGCAGAATTCTTCGGCTACATGGTGCCTGATGCGTTCATACTGTTTGCATCCTCCTGTTGAATAGGTGATAAACGACATTCTTTAGAGTACCTGCTACAAAGTTTCAAAGCTGATTTGAGGGATGTGTCACAGAATTCTTGAACTCAAATTTCTTAACCGCTGGACTGAACAGGTGATATAGGTACCATGGCACTGAGTAAGAGGTTGTGCTTAGTTAAGTAAAAGTTTTTCATAGAATAGTAAACTGATAATAACTTACATTTCATTAAAAAAAAATCAAAGACAGAGTTTTACATTCATATTTTTTCGGCAAATTCAGTTCAGAGTCAAGTAGGTGTGGTAAAGCTGTGATGAAGACTTAGGCATGAAGGAGACTGCGAGGCTTCTTGGCATTTTTTTAGAAGAGTTGATAGTAAATTTCAATTTCGTTTATGGCGATGTTGTCACTATTTTCTACTTTTTCGAAGAATCTTGCGGAGAGTTTCTTGCGAAATTCTTGTAATGTTACAAGGCTAAGGTCATTAAGGATGTTATTGCTCCTAAGAAACCATGGCATTTTACTGATTTGTAGAACCATCAAATTTTGCAATCTTACAAGTACAGTGATTTGAGTGTTGGCAGCAGTCGCCCAAATAGGTGATGTGTATGAGATTAGAGGCCGAAGCATGTCTTGTAGATAAGAAGCTTATTCTTTTGAGAGAGTTTTGACTCGAAAAAGTTCCAAAATAGATAAAAGTTATTTTCGAAGAATCGTGATTATCATTCATGGAATCCTCCAAGCTTTGAGTAAGAACAAAACGACCGTATTTATTGCAAATCTGTAAATATCTTATTCAATAAAGGTTTTAAGCCTTCTAATGTTAAACCAGAGAAATCTTTGCCAACTTTTCTCCTTTCATAACGGTGGACCCGAGATATCCGGAAAGAAAAACTCACCTAAAAGTGTCAGGCCCGAGATTTCTGGGTTGCTGGTTTTCCCCTTCCCCCAGATATCAAGCTGTGAGATAATGAAATGGGAGTGTCTGTTATTAGTGGACGGTATGATTGATCGAAAAAACAATGTTTCTGAAAGATTTTTTTTTCTTTTTTTAATTAAAGAACTAAATCAATCACTCTTACTTAATTTCGAGAAATAATTTGCTAGTCCGACGAAATAAAAAATATTTTGTCAAGTCTGTTGCAACTAAAAAATACTAAACGAACACTTTTAATTTATAAAAAGTAGACTTATATCAAAGTAAACATGATAATAATTTATTCGTGTAACGTAAATTTTATGTAGTGTTTATGAAATAATCGATAAACTTCAGAAAGGATCCCTCAAATTTCCTGCGTTTTCAACCGTTCCATTATCAATTTCTTTCTAAACACTAAAAGAAAATATACTCTTAGAAATCGGAAGATTGTGGAGTAAGCACACATCTGTTACTAACACCATGTGGTCTCTCATTACTTCTGGGATGCAGCGCTGAACTCACCGCAAAAGGGGAAAGCAATCTTTTCGTCTAAACCCTGACATTTTTAAAACTTTAAAAATTCATAAAACCCGAAAAAACATCCAGAATAAAAAACGGTTTGCAGATTTGGCATTGATAGTTACGGGATTTTTTTTTTTTTAAGATAAGAAAAAAAATTTAAAAAAACAGCCGACAGATGGCGCTGGTATGAACGACTTAGTTGGAAACATGCAAATGAAACACGCTCTTTATCCAGAATCAGTTCTCCGTTGCATGTCATGTAAGTGAACAAGGAATCAACAACTGTTGCACTGAGTAAATTCCAACTTCAGAAAAGTGTGAAGACTGGAAAAGTGTGGTAGGCCTCATAAAGCTTGTTCAGCGATTTGAGGATACTGGATCGCTGTAGTCCGGACGACCAAGTCTAATGCAGACACGTTCGGAGCGCGTTGCAGTTCAGTTCAGTTATATTAACGTTTCGTTTTGAATCAACACTAGTGCTATTTTGGGACGGAACTCGTAATTTTGAACCACGGTCAGATGACGAGAACGACCCTGAGCTGGCACTCCCCTCTCCACACCACACCAGCGGGAGGACGTTTGGTCATGACGGATTTAACGTGCAAAAGACCCCTTTACAAGACGGTTCTTCGGTGGAATCGGTGGAATTCGGTCGAACCTGAAACCCTCCGGTTCCGAGACTGAGACCTTACCACCAGACCACCGCGGAGCGCGTTGCAGCCAAAATGGAAGAAACATTAGCTTTCGAAACCACGACAGGGACTAGCAGTGCACGAAAAACTGGCAGACGCTTTGAATTACCACAATCCTCGATACGTAACATTCTTCATGGAGATCTTCATCAGTATCCATAAAAATTACAGTCTTGACATGAACTTTTCTCGTCGGATACTGTCAAGAGAGAAGCATTTGCAAGATTGTCTCTCTCCAAAATTAAACAAGATCCCTCCTGAGTTTTTAACATCGTGTGGACAGATAAAGTTCATTTTTCGCTCCATGGCGTCGTTAGTTAACATTAGCAGACGTTGCAAGTTTCGATCCCGTCCATCCAATTCGCCGAAAGCTGTCCTATATACAGCCAGACATGCTGCACTCTGCCGCTGCTGGATTTGTGACAAGCCTGCAGTGTGTTATCACCTGAGGTGTTGGACATATGGAGCGCATATTGCTATAATAAATGATTTGGTAACATTAGTTTTGTTATTTATGTGTCTTTTCTTTCACTTATGTACAAAACGCCACCTATTGGATGTTTTTTAATTTTTTCCCTTATCTTAAAAAAACTCCCGCGACTTATCAATGCTAACCTTGCAAAACTTATTTATTTCGCTTAATTTCCCGGGTTTTATAATTTTTTAAAATTTTAACGGACTTTTTGCCCACCCTGTAGTAAACTTGTTATTCAGACGTGGAGCTTTCGGTAAATATAGCAATTTGAATGCTTCGAAAGAAGGGTTAATATATGAGTAATAAAGACCATGAAATTTTGTTGTCATCAGCAAATTTTTTTAATCAATATCATGAATTCGACGATATTCTATACAGAAACGTTTCACGAAGACGGCTTTAAAGCAGTTTTCAAATTGCAAGTATAGGCCTATCTTTAATCATTTCGACAGTAACTATTTGATTACGATTAGAGAAGATATCCTGTTTATTTTCTTTAAAAAAACACTTCTATTCCCAAGAAATAAAAGTTTCCAGAAGTTGTTTGATGATAAATACATGACTGATATAGTTTTATTAAAATAGAGACAGCATAACAAAGTATATTTTATTTCATGCCCTTCAGACAAACGAATCCTCCACACAAACGATTTTATTTGCATAAAAATGTCTCAAAAATAAACAAATAATTACTATTAAAATTTAATTTGGTTGATTATATATAAAAAGACATTTTAAAACATTCAAGCACATTTTGAACTTTACCTTTAGTTTCTGAACTTTGCCTTTTAAAGAAGAATGGGTGCCTACATGTTGAAACAATGAAGGCTTAAAATGAAGCCATACTTGGTCTTTCCTCTTCTTACAATCTTTCTGTTATAAAAATAACAATAAAATTATAAAAATAACTTAAACTTAATGAATATTTTAATATTTTATCCTGATTTAAATACAAAGAAAAAGAATTTTTTGATTATAGCAGTAAGAATTGTATATAATAATAATTCAGAGTTAATCTTAAAATATAAAATAAAAAAACAGACATAAAAAATTTTCAAAACAAATTCCAATCTTAAAATAATAAATTCTAGAGAATAAAAATTAAGGCAACTACACCCAGAGCCAGCCTCAGGAAGTGCAAAGGTCAACTGGAAATAATTTTTAATAGTACCTGGTTCCCATCCATCTTTCACGCAGAACATAAAATAAATTTAATTTTAAAAACATTTTTAAAAAGCACGTCTTTTAGTGAGTTTAACATTTAAATTGTTTTTTACGTTCCAGTAATTATTATTACATACATAATGGAATCTTAAAATATATTTTTTTCTCAAATTCACTGCCAGGTGATACCGCAGACATGAAATTAAAATTGTGTATAGTCACAGAGAATACAAATGCGAGTACAATTTGAGAACTCCATCCCATAAAGATGTGAGAGGTCTTTTCCATTACACTGAAAGATTTTTCTTTCTTTGCAGCCACTGAGAATTCTGTTAGAAAGTACATTGGAAAAAGAAGTAATTTGTATCAAAGGCATAATCTCCAAAAATAATATCTAAATTTAAGTCGAATTATTTCAGATAATCAAAATTTCTATAAAGGACAAAAAATAATTCTCTTGCAGGGTGGCCAGCATTTCAGCTGTTTGAATTTCCCTGACATTTCAAGGTGTTTTAAGAAATTTTCCTCACATTTTTCGGATGTTTCTAATACCTTCAGAAAGATGTCGCTTTATTTTTATTCTCTCTAATTGTTAAAAAATATGTTAACTTTTTTTGAAAAATTGTTTTACTGTTTTAACTAAAATCAGTGTAAAATAAAATTTAATTATCAGACCATTTTCAGTGATTGAATTTCAAATTAGCTTCCTTTATGTAATTTTTTTTTTTTTTTTTTTTTTGCTAGTATATTAGCCGACATTAGAAGATACATGCATGCCCATCTACACGATTTTTAGCCAACTAGTCATATCTCAGAACTGTTCGTCAAATTTACTCACGAAAAATGCAGCACAAAATTATATGCACATTGGTGGAGTGCTTAAGAATGAAATTTATTTGTTTCCTTCCAATGAGGTCCGACTTATCTATATTGTTTACCGTACTGACTTATAATATAAAGTAAATATATACAATTACTAACTTATTTATGCAGGATGTAACAACTTGTAAACGTTTAATTAAAGCAAAATATAAAAAGAAATAATTCAACTAAAAAAAAGCATCAGATTTTATGCGCCAAATAAGCAAATAAAGAACATTAATACAGACAAAAACAATGAAAGCTGTAATACTAATATTTTGTCTGCAGTCCTTTAGATTTTATTACTGCCTTTACTCGTCTAGGCATAGATGCGACCAGTTTTGTTGTTGTTATTTTGGGAGGGATTTTTTGCCATTTTTCTATGCCAATTTGTTCCAACTCTTCCTTATTAAAAATGGTTCTTTGGCGTATACTTTTCTCAAAATATGCCCATAAATTTCCAGTGGGGTTTAGATCTGGTGACTGTGGGGGATGGTCCAGTCTTCGCAACAAGATAGAGTAACCATTCTTTCACAATCTTTGATGTGTGTTTGGGATCGTTATCATATTGGAAGATCCAGCTTCGTGACAATCCCAAATTCGCAATACCATGGGACAACATTATCTTTAAAAATATTTATAATCCAATTTGTTCATTGTAGATTCCACACATTACCGACTCCTGCAGCCGCCATATACCCTCAAAGCATAATAGATCTATCTTCCACCTCCATGTTTAATCGTCTTAACTGAATACTTATTACTCGATTCTTCATATTTTGGTCTCCATATTTCTGTGAGCTTCTGTGTGCCAAACAATTCATTTTTTTTTCTTATCACTAAATAAAATATTATTTCAAAAATCTAATCATTATTCAGGTACTTTTTGGAAAACAGCAGACGCTTTTTCTGGTTCGTTTTCGCGGAGAATTGTTTCTTGCATGGAATCCTGCCATGTAACTCATTTCCTTGAAGAGTCCTTATTACAGAACTTGCACTCACTATTTTCGCTGATCTTTGAGAGATGCTTTGAGATATTTTAACAACACTTGCTTAGCTTTAGCTTTAGGATTAGCTTTGATCTCTTGTACTACTGCTATCACTTCTGTATCAGTAAGTCGTCATAGTCTTCTTGTTGTCTGAAAATATTTAATCTATCTATACTTGAAATATTTGTCAAAAATTTTCTTCACTGTGCAATGGTTTCTTTCAACAATTTTTCCTATTTCACGTAAGGATTTACAATTTTCCTTCATGTTTATTATCAGTTTTTTCGTTTCTAATGCTGTTCGTTTCTTCATCGCAACATCTCTCAGATTTTTCTAGAAATTTACATAAATTCAGGCAGAATATAAGACTTTAACTTATATCAAGATCCTTTAAGAAATAAAATGGTAATATGTATAAAATAAAAACAATTGAAGGAGAAATAATTACGAGTGTTTACTTTTTTTCCCCTTGACGCATAAAATTAGATGATCTTAGGTTCAAATTGATTTACTTCTTTATGTATTCTATTTTAATTGAATGTTTACAAGTTGTTCGATTCTGCTTAAATAATTTAATAATTATATATATCTACTTTATATAATAAATCAATAATATATTTTAAATAACACATTTTCAAAATCCATCATAGATGTTTACTGCCTTTTGACTCTCACTGTATATCTTTTTAAATATAAGAGATCCATTAAAGCTTAAAACCACAAAGGAGTTGGGCATTAGTTAGGTTGTCTTTTCGCTACATATGTCGATAACTTGACAATATAACATTGTTGATTTTTATTAGTTGCCAACGATGCTTCATTCTACTTATGGGGGGGGGGGACAGCGAATTATCATGTTTGATAAAAATTAGATTTAAAAAAATAATTTCCAGTTTTATAATAAATTTATGTGCCTATTCCCGACCTCTCGGAATTCCCAGACTATTTCCGATTTTCCGGTCAGCTGGCCACCCTGTCTTGCTGTCTAAAAAGGAAAATGTTTCGGAATTCAATACAAAATGAATTCCCATTCAGCATTATTAATTAAATGACATTCAAATGGGGGGGGGGTATTTCTTATCAGAATGTTCGAAAAATCTTTCTTTTTTTTTAATTATTTAGTTTACCATGAACTTTCGATGTTAGTTGATATCGGTATATATACGCGGAACTATCTCAAATTTATTAAAATGTCATATTTTTGTAAACAAATAATGCAAAATAATGAAAAGAGCAAAACTTGATTAATTCGAAGCAGTCACGAAAACTGGATTTATCCAAAAATTTAAATTGAGAAAAATTTCTAAAACTGCAACAAGAGGAAACAATGATTTTAAACTAAAATCGGCGTAAAACGATTCATCCATTATATCTAACAATTTGAATAAATAGTACATGATAAATAAATAAAGTACGCAATCTTAAATAATAATTTTATATTTATTTATAACTTTTTTTAAATAATTATAATTAAGGAATTCGTTCTACTGATGCATTGAATAGCAGTCAAATACGGGAGGGAATTAAGGTCATCAAAAATTTTATATTCACGATCGCTGTGGACATAAAGTAGGGCTTTATTTCCCTAATGAACTCCACGCAGAAATTTTTACAAATTATACTTTGTAATCTTTATTTTAAACTAAACAAAATACAGGGTGTCTATAATTAAAATTTACATTTTCGAGATGTTCGAGTCAAGTTTAGGCCAGAGTTGATACAAAACGATTGGTAACTACGACATATGTATAAGCGACTTCTACAACAATCCTACTTTTGAAAAGATACGTTAAATCTTCATTATTATTACTTGACTAATTTAAAAGTTTTAATTCACAGGCAATTCGATTTTTTTTTTCTTCAACTCTTTGAATTTTCTGTTAATATAATGTTAAAATATCGTATGTAAGATGAATGTACAAGGCGTCTATTACTAAAGTTCTCATTTACAAGACGTCTGTATTAAACACCATGCAGTAAAATTTAATGAAAACTGAGTGAGGGCATAATGAGATGATGGGAATTTTATCTAGCAAAGAAGTTCAAAAGCCATCATTAGATGTCGCTATGCGACAGTCCTTCTGGTATATGCAAATGTCGTAACCACAGTAATCCTATGCTCCCGCAGCAGTACACGCGATAAAAAAATGCGATAGACAAATCTCAGTCATACCTGTTTCGAAGTTAAAAAAGATGACATAGATTATGCAGGAAATCGAATTGTTGCATCAAAACGGGACTTTGCTACTGAAGCTTTGCAAAAATTTTAATCTTTGAAGAAGCTACGAAAAGGTCCAGTCACTATTCACAGACTACAAAAAATGATTAAGAAATGTGAAGCAACAATGTCATTAGACGTTCAGCCAGTAAGAGGACGAACATGTGTTGCAGCAAAGGAAGTGGATAATGTTGCGATGCAAGTAGAGGAAGATAGAATATCCCTTTTCACGAGCAGCACTAGTTTTCGGCGTATTGCAAAAAATGTTGACCAACTTCTTTCCATAGTTCATAAGATTCTTCGAATGGTGTACGTTACTATCCCTGTAAACTGTCACTTGTGCAGCAACTCTTACCAGCTAATTTTAATAGCCCACAAGCCTTTCTTGATCGATTTCAGCTCCAAAATGAACGGCCATGAAACATTATTGTGGGCGGATGAAGTTCTCTTCCATCTGTTTGGTGCGGTTAACATGTAAAATTGGCGTATTTGGGCTACAACAAACCCATATGAATATCCGCAAATACTGTTACACTCTTCGCATGTAACGGTTTGGTGCAGTTGTACTGCTTCATTCATTCCAGTCCCCCCCCCCTTTTTTTTTCTCCCCGAAGAGCTCACCTCCACATGTATTATGTCATTCATCAATGCTACCCATTGTTATTGGAGCAAGCCGCGATTCCGACACTTCAAGCTAGGGGGTAAGTTTCAACAACAGTGTTTATGAAGAATGTTGCTTCCCTACACATCGCCCGTTGTATGAAACAAGTGTTCCACTGCCATTTTCGTGACGTCACCATCATCAGCCGTCATTTCCCTACAACTTAGCTTCCCAGATCGCCAGACTTGAATCAATGTGATTTCTGTTTGGATGTGATTTGGTCTATCGTAATCCCATTACATTTGTCTCCGAACTAAATGATTGCATAGCACGCCATGTGCGTAACATTTCCCGGCATTCTCTTCTGTCAGCAGTTGAACATGCGTTTTATGCATCCAAATGGTAGAAGACAATGATGGACATGGCATTGAGCATGTTTTGCAAAAAGAAATTTTGTAAATTTCTTTCATGTTCTCTATAAAGCTATAATACTCCATCTAGGGATGGTTTTTTTTTGTTAGATAAACTTCCCATCATTTCATTTAGCCATTACCCAATTTTCATCAAACTCTGCTGCATAATATTTGATACAGACATCTCGCAAATGAGAACTTCAGTAATGACACCTTGTACATTCATTTTACATACGATAATTTAACATTATATTAATAGAAAATTCAAAGAGCTGAAGAAAAAATTCGAAATGCCACAGAATTAAAACTTTCAAATTGGGCAGTGACTAATGATAGTGAATTTAGTAATGCTAATGATAATTTAACGTATCTTTTTAAAAAAATTTGTTGTAGAAGTTGTTTATACATATGTCGAAATTACCAATGTATTCCAAATGATTTTTGTATCAATGCTTGTCTAAGCTTGTTAAGTGTACGAAATATTTATTCAATAAGAATTAAGGCTTCTGAACTGTAATAATAAATCTATTAGAGTCCGTCTACTTTGTACAACTATTTCACAAATGTTTTAATTCGAAGGCATCATCGAATTACATCAGCGGCGAACTAGTCCGTTTGCACGACGACAAGTGGATCCCCTTACTCATAAAATGAGAGAGAGAGAGAGAAAGGGGGAAACTTGTAATTGCTGGGAATTACTAGAAATTTCCATGCCTTTTTCAATAAAATAAACAAATTAACAAAAAAATTTTATGTTAAAAACACACCTGAAAGGCTTGGCCGCGAGGACTACACAGACTTTTTTATGGCCGTTGGAACACTGGAATAAAGCGGAAATAGTACTAGTATATCTCTTTACAGGAAGAAACGGTCCTTGTGAGAAGTGATTAAGCGACGCATTTCTTTCTCTTTTTGAAGCTGTATTTCATTATTCAAAACTAAAATTGCGTTAAAAAAATTTAAAAAAATTAGCAAGTGAATTGAAAAACGTGACAAAATCCTAAAATTGATTATCAAAAAATAAACTGATGGCTGATTTTATTTTGAAAAAGTTCCGAGTACACTTTTATAGGCCTCTGGTGTGGGACTCTATTGGAAGCAATGGAATAATCAACTAAAGACCAGTTTAGCCTCCACCCATTTAAAGCGGATGATAATCAAATTATAGTCTTTGAGCAGCACGTATAAGTAATATTTTTCCATCTTATATGCATTTTCTTTCACCAATGAAGATTATTAAAGCATATAATTTGAAACATATTTCGAATTTTCAAAAAGTCAGTTTTAATAAATAAAAAAAAAAGATAGTGGATTCTATTCAATCTCATGGTGATAATGAAATAATTATTATGACACACACATAAAATTATGCATTTTTATGCGACTGTTGCAATAATCAAAAATTTTAACTTACCGGATCTTTATCAAAGCGACACACTTTTGTTTGCACAACATGATCAAGGAGCCAATCAACAGGTTTGTCATTGTGAAATATTATAAAGAAGGTAATGAGCTTCGATAGGTCCACACATTTGAACATTTTGCCTATAAAAAATAAAAAACAAGAATCGAAAAATTAACACTTCGAATAAAGAGTCAAATAAACAGACGGGCCATGAATTTATACCAATAAATTTCCTTTTAATAGTTATCAATATCACATAGTAATATCCGAAATAATATTGGTAAACAGCATTGTTTAGATATCAAAAATTACGCACTCTTAAATCTCCAGGCCACTTTTTTTCCGAAATATTCGACATTCATGTATGAAGTTAGCCATTCGGATCTATTAATTACTTTTCAGATAGCAAACTATATCTGCATTACTGAAAGTAAAATAAATCAGAATATAATTGAACAGAATTGATTTTACAAGTCTCGATCATTTATATTTCGCCTTTTGCCTAAAAAATGTACATTTAATTAAAATGTTACTGACAGTTTATATAATGCTGAAAATTATAATATAATGGGGCATATATCAGCTTGATATCCCCAATTACTTTTATTTCAAAATTGAATTCGCTTTCACATCAGAATAATTTATTTTAAGTCCATAAACGGAAATTGGATCTGTTAATTATCTGAATTTTATTCAACCGATGTAGTGTTTTAGAATTTCATCAAAAGTTAAGAATCACTGGAAGAACGCTGAACTGAAATTATTTTACGCACATTAATTTTGTAAGTATGCAACAATAGCGCTGATATACCGGAATCCTAAATAAAAAGTTATTTAGTAGCATAACTCTAAATAGATTTTCTAAGCATTCAACGAAAACGTTACAAAAATTTTCAAAATTCCGCATGCTTTAGTTTCAGATAACTAGTTATTACAGAGAAAAGCCTAATGTAATTCAGTTTTAAAAAAAACTAAAACGTTGGTGAATTTGAAATTGCAATCACTGGATAAAATGATACTAATGTTACAATTTTTATAGCATAAAGAGACCTCCTCCTTACTTCAAGTTTCATAAACCAATGTACAGAGTGTTGCTGTATAAGGAAAAATATCATATCCGGTAAGAGCAAACTTCTTGCCAGGAAAATATCTAGATACATAATATCTGGCCACATTCAGATAACGGATGGGGTTTCGTTTTCACAGACTGGTTACATGGGATGTGTGTCACTTGCGCTCACTCATTAAATCGTGTCATTTGCGTTCAAGCATTAAAATGGCTGTCCATATTATAAAGTTTATATAGAAAAGTGGCGCATTAACAACTAACGACACATGATAATTAATCAATGGCACTGCATGTCTCCGATAAAGGAATGGAGCTTCCGCGGAAAAATGCTAATGACAGTAGCAGTTGCTGTTTTGAAACGGGTAATACCGTGTAATAAAAGAATGTTGAAAATAATCAATAAACTGAGAGAAATTTACTCATAAAAGTTTATTAAGAAGGAATAAATCTATAACTTTCCCATACCAAACACATTTATAAAAAATTATAATTTTGGTGTGCATAATACTAATTTAATATAATAAACTGAAGAATAATTTTCAAATTATCTCAACATTTTGCAAATTTAATTTTTATAACTTGCTTAATTTATCTAATAGAATGAACAAAACATACAAAAACAAATTTAGATTCAAGTTTAAATGGTTATCAATAATATTTAGTTCTTTCACTTATTCTCAAAATTCTTCAACAATACAACTGTCTTCTAGTGCATGTTACATACCTATAGTCTGTGTATTTTCTGTAGGCGGTTCAAGGTCACATTTTCTCCCGCGTTACTGGTATCAGACAACCAATAACGAGGTAGAAAATCTGACCTTGAACCACCAACAGAAAAATGTGACAAACTGTGGAGAAGTTTACATCAGTTGTTAAAGAAGTGGTTAAACATTTAAAAGAAAGACTGTTTCATACCTTCATTGCAGAAAATGCTACATTAAAGCGTAAACGAAACAGTATGGATGGATTTTACATTCTTAAACTGACTGAATACTGTCTACAATTCATTAGAATAAATAATTAAGTATTTTTTAAGAAACAAAAATCAACGAAAGGATCCTTTAAATTTCCATTTAAAATATTCTTTTCCTTGATAAACCAAAAACAAAATTTTAATTATGTTATCAAAGCATATATTTAGCAACTTATTGTTTTATATGCACATAATGATCTATGTACATCTTTCTTGCAACGTTTTTTTTTTTTTAATTTTTTTTATTGTGCTTTTAAAAAATGTTCATCTGCCCTATTTGAGTTTTATTGAAATATTTAAGAAATTTTTAGATTAATGGCTAATTGAATATATATTTTATATTTTCTTCAGAAATCAATACTGAAAATATGCTAATAACGCATTTTTTACTTTGAAGTTGTTCAAACAAGTTGCATAAAATTCAGTTTTTCTGCAAAATAATAAGTATTCTTGTTATAAACGAGCAGGAACAACAGGAATATTTCATGAAAAAACTATTCCATACAATAATGAAAGTAACGGTAAAGCTGAAAGAGTGAATCGCGTCCTTTGAGAAAGGACTAGATCTTTATTATATGAAAGTGAGCTTCCATTAAAATTTTGGGGCGAAGCCATTAATTGTAGCACCCAAGTGTCTAATGTAGCCCCACGTAAAGGAAAAGAAGAAATGAAACTGTACAGGATCTTTGAAATTTGGACAGGTAGAAAACCGAAATTAAATTATTTTAAAAAATTCGACTGTGTGGCTTATTTTCTTGTTCCGAAAGCAATGAGAAATAAATTTGAAGTTCCAAGAAGGCGTAGTATAATGCTAAAATACGCTAGAGAAAGAAAAGACTATCGAATTTATGACATTAAAAGCTGAAAATAATAGATGAGAGAGCAGTTAAATTCAATGAATCTTTAAAGGTAGTACTTATTTGGGGGAAACGAAAGCAAAAACTTGGGATATTAATCCACTGCTTGAAACCTCCACAGCAGCATGCGAGATAAATAAATAAATAAAAAATGAAATATCTAGTTTAGAAATTCCTGACGAATCGGCAGAGGATGAGAATAGTGACTCATCGATTCTATACCATAGCGGAACTTCGAGTCAGAGAGACGCTATGGAGGATGAAAACGAAACACCAGATTTTGAGTCGAGTAGTAATAATATCGTAAATCAGAACCCAGTCAGACGTTTGGAAAGGCTCAATTCTAAACAAATGCCAGCTAATGCAGTTCCTAACATTCCGAATACATACTTAGAGGCAAAAAATAGTGCCGATTGGGAAATAGCAATTCGTTAAATAAACACGATGTTCGGGAAATAGTATACAAACCTGCAAAAACAAAATTAATACAAAGCAAATGGATATATTCTTTAAAACTAGATAACTCTGGTAAAATAAAATACAAAGCGAGACTTGTAGCAGCAGGTTTTAATCAAATAAAAAATAAATATTATTCCGGGTGCTATTTACCCGTTGTAAATATCGAATCTTTCAGAATGTTAATTGCACTTGGGTCTAAGTTAAATTTATTTTTTAAGTTCTTTGATGTTAAAACTGCATATTTATATAGTGATATTGAAGAAACTGTTTATATGTTACCTTCACCTGGTTATGAAAAATTAATTAGAGATAAAAAAAAGTTTGTAAGATCGAAAGAGTATTTATGGCTTACCACAATCTGGTTGAAACTGGCATATGATTATAAAAGATAAATTAGAAAAATTAGGATTGATGCAACTGGCTTCTGACAATTGTGTATTCATTAAAACCGTTGGTAAAAATATTTTTATTTTATGTATGCATGTAGATGATTCAGCAATTTGTTCTAATAATGATGAAATGTATCAAGAGATTGTAAATAGCATCAAATGCATATCTGAATTACATGAGAACAAAACCGGTAAGTTTTTAGGTATGGAAATTGTCAAACATGAAAATGGCATTAGTTTGTGTCAGTCTGAATATATTGAATCATTATTGGTTAAACATAATCTAGAAAAATGTAAAAATGTTAAAACTCCAATTGTAAAAGAAGATCAAGAGTTTCTCTTCCACAAATGAACTGATTAACATCACAATGTATCAAGAATAAATTGGTGAACTTTTATATTTAGCTAATAGAATGCGACCTGATTTATAATTTGTAACAACATATTTGTCACAATTTAATCATAAACCAGCAAAAAGGTACTATAATTTAGCTGAAAAAGCACTATTTAATGGGTCCAAAAGATAAAAAAATGCTTTATGACAGTAAATTTGGTTTTCTTAATGCAATGTCTGATGCTAGTTAGGGGAATGCAGAAAATGGCAAATCATTCTCTGGTGGTGTAATTTTATTAATTCATTAATATCATGGCAATTTCATAAACAAAAAAGTGTCAATATGTCAACATGTGAAGCTATTTGCTATTTCTGAGACATTATTTGGACTGTAAATTTATTAACTGAGTTAAAACTGTAAACAATTCATAAATGATGCTGTAACCTTAAACTCAGATAGTCAAGCAGCAATTCAGTGGATTAAGTGCATCAGGTCTTCATATAAATCAAGACACATGAACTTACGTTTTCATTTTGTGAAAGATTTGTTGGAAGACAATGTAATTAAATTAGAATATGTTCAAACAAAATGGTTGATTGCAGATTTTTTTACAAAAGCTGGAAGTGAGGCAAAGCTAAAATATTCCGCGAAAAATATTTCGTTAATTTCTTAATTTTTGCATGTACATGTAATTTTGTATTGTTGTGTGTACTTAATTTTTATGTGTATTATTATAAATGCTTGAAAAATATCCTTCGCAGTGTTGGGATGAAGCGAGCGGACTATTTTTCTCGAGTAGGAATATTTGTGTGAATAAGCTTCTGGCTTCGTTCCGGCGCATTCTTTCCACGAAATGCTCAACATGCTGTGTGCGTAACCGCCAATATATGTGTTCTTTACTTTTCTGTGTCTAATAAATATGCTGTCTTCAAGAACCATGCTGAGATTTATTGAAAATTAACAACATCTTTTGCACTAGCAGTCTTATTTAGATAAATATTAAGGTAATTTTACACAGCTAAAATGATGCATTGAAAGCTATTGAGATTAACATTTTTGTGCTTTTAAATTTGTCACAATTATAAATATTTCTTAATCTAAAATTTAATGTATCTACAGTTTTTAGTGCAACCTTTCAAACATTATTTTAAATTCTTTGTGACTGTATTTCAATCAGGAAAGTAATTAAATGATTTTTTTTAATATTTAGTGTAAGCTACAGCTTTGCATGGAATAATATCCAAACTGACCAAGTAATACTACAGGAAAGGTCATATTTCCATCAACGAAAATACATTGATAAAAATTTTGGTTAAAAAGTATTTATTTCAAAATGAAAATCTAATCTTTTAATATAATGACTAATTAAAGAAGGTATAATGCATTTATAAATAAGACAGTTCAAGCATTCTAGTTAATATTTCACATTTAACATTTTTGAAATATTGTCTATCATACATTTGTAATACTTGAGCGTTCAGAAGAAAAACAAACCAGTCATTTTTATTTATAAGAAATAACTTACTTTTTAAGATAGCATCTATTTAAAATACATATTCACAAACCAATAGGAGAATTAAACCAGTTTATATGTTATTTTTTTTTCTTTCTTTCTTATTTCTTTAAAAATCTTTCGTATTTTTCTTTGTTTGTAAATTTTTATTTATGTATATAAAATTTCATCTTACATAAAATATTAAATTTTAAATTATATAATGCAAGATTAAATCAGATTTCCTTCTTCGACTGTAATATATTTGGAGCTTTTAGTCTGAACTATCAATGATTATTTTATTTTGATTGTTACAAATTCCGAATATTGAAGGTAATTTAACATTGTTTGTCTTACATAAGAAATAATAAAAAGTTGTTCCACTTTCCTCTGAAGACAGTATTTTATAGACAAACTATAAAAAAAAATTATATACATTTATTTAATTTACATTATAATTTCCTTTATTGGAAGCATTTTCCGCAATTGGAATATTTACTGGCTATCTTAAAATATATATATTTTTTAAGCATGAATAGTGCTTAAATTTATAATTTTCAAAGATTCATATCTGTCAAAAATTCATATTCACTGAGAAAAAGAAGAGGCATTTCCTTTTCTTATATTTTTGAGACGGGTTCATCAGACTATCCTTGTAATTTTTGCTACATGTTTCTTGACGTCGATCTTAGCTTCATTCGACTTACAAAAATGAGTGATTCTGGAGATAATACTACTTTCAAATGTTCTTTACACTTTTCAAATTTTTTGTTAAAGTAGCGGAATCTAATTATATTCTTAAGGCTACTGTAATATTTTCGATTTTGATATCTATTATACATAGATGATCTTTCTACTTTTGATGTTTCGAAAATTTCAATAGTATTATTCATATTTAAAATCATGTCAAAGCAATGATGGAGGGAACGCAGACATACTGAATAACGTCAAAGGTAAAATTTCTAAGATGTTCTCGCGTTCTTTAAGAAGTTTTACAGTGGAAAAAAGCCGATTATTCCATGAGAAATAACCCTCAACGATCAATCATCTCTATCAGAACCAGAAATAGGCATTCTCTATAATTCCTCTAAATGCTCGCCAAATTTTCCTACAAAGGTAATTAAGTTCCAGAAACCTACGAAGTGAGCGCAAGTAGCACTGTTAAAGAGGGAACGCAAATGCAACTCAACGCAAGTTCAACTATCCCAAAAATTCCTTCTCGAGATTTTGATAATTCTTCGTGTTTCATAACAAAATGATGCAGAAAAAACATTTATGGGATTGTTTCTGCCTGTCTGAAGACAAAACTATAAATTAATAATGGAATGAGTCAGACAAATGGAATTTAACACCAACAATGCAAATAAAGTACATTGATGGCATCCCATGCGATCTCCCACGATAACTCGCAATGAGAAAGAGGTGGATAAATAGAATTTTAATTTCATCCAAGCTGCCATTACCAGATAGCAATAGCAGATTTAGGTATTTTGTGACTATAAGCAGTACACAATATGGGGCCCTCTTTTAATATGGTCAATTTAATTTCACTGTCAGTGCCTTTAGCATGTTAATGATTTATTTCAACTTAACATTCTTTTATGTCACTAACTAGGAGAATATGCATTTAATTTATTTTTTAAAATTCGAAACCTCCCAGTATCCATGTTCGTACACAACATTATTGAAGCAAATGTGAATGAAACATATAGGAACCTGATCTACTATACTTGATAAAGTTTATTATCCTAATATTTTATCATCCGCAGAATATGTATTTTTTTCACAAACTCATTTGTTTGGGAATTTAAAAAATTATTTTTTTATCGATCTGCTTATGACCAGTTTCCAGCCCAGCAGGCCTAGGCAACTGTCCAGTTGGTCTATTTAGAAATCCGCCACTGCTTCTTGATGTGGTAGAGTTTTAAAATTATATACACATTCATATTCTCTATGACTATTCACAAAGTTATTATATTCTTTTAGAATTAACTTATGAATTGATCTATCAATTAGCTTAAATTTAAATCCCATGTTAATTACCACGTTAGGGAATTTGAGAAAAATATTCATTTTACGATTCCATAATGATTATAACAGGGTTGCCACTCGAATCTAAAAAAAATCCCCTGTGTTTTCCCAGTACATAAATTCAAGATACGAGAAAATGCGCAAATAGTACTAGCAATAGCAATGTGTTACTTATAATGGAATATGGTTTTAAGGAATGGAAAAAACAAAGGAAAGCAAGCAACAATTTAACATTTTTCGAAATAATAGCATGTTAAAAAAAGATTTATATTTATACAGAAAAAAATTATCTTTATTTATTATCTAGAATTAAGCAAGACAAAATTTATATGGAGGGGGGGGGGGATATGTTACCTCTCATGATTTTTAATTGTAAGTCAGACACAATTAAGGACTCGGCTGAAATAAAATACAAAGCATTTTTGTTATCGTGATACAAATCATTTAAAGATCATTTAACAAAAAACATTACAGAACAAGTCTTTCTTTTATTAATTGTTTATTCATTTTTGCCGATTCAAGTATTTGGGAGTCAGTTTCTGCAGAATTTTCAGACATCAGTTTCATGGAGCTAATGGACCTAATCCGTAATAAATAAGGTACATTTCTGTATAGCCTGACGCACATTTTTTAGCTATTTCACTTTCAGTGAATATATGTGAAAATATTTCCGATATATCACTGAATGGATTAAAGGACGAAGGTGACGCAATAAGTTTTAATGCCCATACAAAATCAACTTTAAATGATTGCTCTTGAACTTAAAAGTTCAAAATCTGTTTATTTTCGGACATTAAATCTGACGTTTTCCGATTTTATGTGTCATTCCGTTTAGATACTAAGTCCAGCATCAATGATGACTCTTTTGAATTGGCATGCAGTCTTGTATGTTTGCTTCTTTCGGCAGGGTTAGTAAGCGCCCGTTATGCTATAATTATTGAGGTTCATTATTTTCTTACAAAGCGAGAAGTACACAACAAACTGATTTTGTGGAACTTCTCGAACCTATTCAGCAAAACCAGGATTGAATTTATTTTTTTTATCAATTCAATTCGTATTACATACGGATTTACAAATATTCTCTAATCTATTTCGAATAAGCTCACAGTTTCTCAAATAATAAATAAACCATTCAATAAACTCAAGAATGGTAGACTAAACGCCACTGCGCTACTTCCGCATATCGAATGTTCCGGCCAGAGAAATGTATTCTATTCTTTCGCGCAGTTACAGAAGTCTCGCGTATTCTCATTTGCTGCAATTTGGGAATCTTGTGGAAAAAGAGCAATTGTCTCGCAAATTGAAACTAGAATTATCGATACAAAAAAGAGGGATGAATTTCCGCATTATACAATCCCGAATGTATGCCCCCCCCCCCTCCCCTCCGAATTTGGAAGCTATAACTATGATCTTTTATTCTTGCAATTTTTTAGCGATCAGTCGTACTTGCGATGAGGAAAAAAATAACTAAGAAATTTAAAATTCCCTGTATTTTCCCTGTTTTTATAAATATTTTCACATTCTCTTGCATTTTCCTGTTTTTAAGGCAATTTTTAAATTCCCCGTGTATACCCGGTTTTCCCTGTTCTCCTGATGGACTGGCAACAGTGTTGTAATATTAATTAATGACTAAAAAGGGAAAAACAATTAAAAATGTTTTTTTAATAAATTTTTTTGACATTCGGTGTGAAACCAAGTGAGGAATCGGGTACTATAAAAAATTGTTTCCAAATGGGCCCTGTACCTTCGAAGGCCAGCCCTGCTTCATATATATTTTCCACGAACTACGAACATTAGATGTAAACACACAAATAACAGTAAAGCAACATATTTTAACGATGATGTAAGTAAACATTTTCTGAAGAAATACAATATTTCAAACCAAAATAAATAAAATGTAGATGAAACAAATTCGAAATGAAAGTATTGCTCAAACTATATATGAAGATTTATTCAAAAATTTGTTAAAATTAAGGAAAAAATTGCATCACTCTTTATCTAAATTTTAAGATGAAGTTGAAAAGTTCAGTAATATTTTCATAAATTACTGCCAAAATATTATAAAACCCTGTTTGTACATATCTATCCCCCACCAATACGTACAATTCGTTTTAATTGTTAGGGGGGAAAAATACAAGTGCATATATAACATAACTAATCGTAAATGTTAAATAAAATTAAATGATCCACATATTGATACGTTTTTACCTACCGTCATCACTCACACTCACAAGCGTCAAATGCAGTATTTGTAAAAGTTACCATTCTTGCCCTAATATGAGTGAGAAATTAAACACATGTGAACACTGCATCTTATTTCTCATTGGAAAATCAGGCGATGCTTTAGATGCAACTTTGAAGACCATTAAATAACACAGAATCGTAGGAGAATTGCACGCATAGCTAACGCGTCGGATAAATTTACTCTAAGTGGCTGCGCTACTGGCAATGACTTAGATAATTTACTTACACCAATCGAAAAGAGGAACTTCATACCATATTTTTCAATAATGCAACTTCATTTTATCTACATCAAATACTGAAAATAAGATATTTTAAAAATAAGCGTTCGTACAATGAGAAAATTCACCACCACAACCCTCAAATTTGGAAAAATCACATCTAAGGAAATATTCGAGAATTCATTTTCACACATTTGTCATATTCTTCAAATCTATTCTTCAAGAAAACTTCTTCTTGAATTGTAATTTATTTTAGAAATTTGCAAAAGCACATTTTTGCACATGAAGCAAGAATTGTTGTTTATCTGGAAGCACTGTATATACATTCGATACTGAAATAACTTCATAAACTTCATTACAATTCATTATATCAATTATACTTCTTTGTTACAATCGTATAATAGAACTTTGTGGCATAAAATTATCTATACTTATAATAAAGCTCAGTCAGTCAGTCAGTCAGTCAGTCAGTGCGTGCGTGCGTGCGTGTGTGTGTGTGTGTTGGCGCTCTACAGGCCAGACCATTCAACCTACAGCTACCAAATTTGGCACGTGTATATCTTGGAGGTCGGGAATGTGCACCTGGGGGTTATTTTTTAATTCGAATTTTATTTATTTAAAAATTAAGCGAAATTTTGGCGTGTTTCTGCTATAACTTCCGAAAATATTACCACTCAATAAAGATTCTTACATCAAGTTAATCAAAAATTTATCTTTTAAATGATACCAATGTTTTAACCTTAAAATTAAAATTCTATTTTTAATGAATTTTTAAATAAATATTTTAACTATATTTTTCAACAATTTTTTTCGTACAAAATAAAAATAAAATTTAAGCTGCACGAGCACGTTTCGCATTCATGGGAAAAAATTAGCTTTTTTTAAAGTGTTGCCATCACATTGATTAAAGCTCCAATTAAAAATAAATTAAATCTTTTTGGAAATGAAATCTGCAAAAATATAATTTTCGGCACGTGTCTGTAGGAAATGAAACAAATAAGAAATATTATTTTTTCTAAAAAATAATTTCAAGAAAAATTATTTTATGATCTTTTACACTCTCTATATTATTAATCCAATAAATCAGTTTTATTTTAAGGCAAATTTTGTTTAATATGAACAGGATATCCATTCAAATCAGGGCCACACAGCTAATTTGTAAACCTTTAGTAAGACACAGATCTGCTAAAATGTTCTAAATGGAAAATGATTATATTTTATGTAATTTGATTCAACAAATGCTCTAATAAATAACGAATTTTTGATTTTACATAAAGCTTCTGCTGTGGAAATCACGATTAACAAAATGTTCTTGAAACACTAATATTTTTTTAAAAAAGTTAATTTCCCATCAACTAAATCAATCACTTAAACTGACTGATTTATGAAAATTTGAATATCACTATTCAATAAAAAAAAGGATAATTTTAGATTTTCCATCGATCGTTTCAAAAAAAAAAAAAAATACGCCAATCAGCGCGCAGGTTTCTCAAGATTAATTGGCCTAAGATTATGAAAATGTTGAGTTTTTCTAAATTTTTAACATTCAAAACTTCATAAATAAGTCTTAGTTGATTGTGGAAAATAGAAACATTCATTCATTTATTTAAAATTTGGTGTGTCCAAAATATTTTTCAGAATATGATACCTTACTGCATTAAATTTAGATTTCATAATTTTTGAAATATATTTATAGGCTGGAACAAAATATTATTATTGATTTCATTTCAATCCTTTTGAAAGCAAAACTAAAAACTGAATTTTATGCTAAATCTGAGAAATTTTTGCTGAATTATTCTTTGAGATATTACATAAATTATCAAAAATATATTGTAGTTCACATAAGACTTAAATACCGAGATATTCTGTTTGCAATACTCATATTCAATAATAATAGTAATAAATAAATAGCAATAAAGATGATAAATAAAATAAAACGCTTGGTTTTATTAAAAAATATTTTTATATTAATTGCAATTTTATCATTTTCACTTTAAATTAAAGTTGACGTTTTACCGGAAATGACAACAAATTAGCAAAATATATAGAGTAAATTGAACGAAACGATCTAAACAATAGTATAAGTTTGTCATGACTATCAAAATTTGAAGATTAAAATTGTTTTGTTTGAGAATCTATTAAGAGACCAGTTACTTAAAATATTTAATTGAAAATTGTAGCGAGCGGTAATATTGGCGAACCGGCTGGTCGCCAAAGGCGGCTAGTACGTAATAAAACAAGAGAAAGTATTACAATATATTTAAACCACGATCACTGAAGTTACTAAAGAAAATGAAATCTTTACGGTTTGCAAATAACCGAAAAAATCATCATAATTTTAATTTACTATATTAAATGAGAATAACATTAAAGTGCATACTAATACAACGAATGATATCTTTAAGCAGCAAAGCTAATTTTTACAGAAAATGCTCTTAAAATATAATTTAAAAAATTAAAAATATAAAAGCAACAAATTATAATTACGTCAGAATAAATATAAATGAATGCATACAAATGTGTTACTAAGTTTAAATAAGAATTGTTCATCTCTTATTCTATTTCGTGAAGAAAATAAACTTTTTTATTCGCTTCAAAGTCGGGGAAGATAATGATTTTAAAAATTAAACTGTAATTCATCTACAATATCTTGTTAAGAAATTAAATCATATGGCTATTCCCAATATACCTGAAAATACATAATATATTATCAATACATTTTGAAAATTATTCAACTTTTTAAATGTTAAAGTTAAAATTAATATAGCTTACCTATAAAACCAAGCTGACAAAAATCCAAAATAATCCAATCCTTTTTTTCGCTTATTTGCTTATAAGCAAACTTCTTCATTGTTTCAATATAACCAGGTTTTGACAAAATGTCATCTTCAAGCTACAAAATAACAAAGTGACTTGACATCTTTTATAATGCAAAATTTCAACTGTTTTTAACAATATGTTAATTTTTCAAATTTTCATTTATTTAAAAAATTTACTTCTTATTTGAGTAATTGTTTCTGAATGAAAAAGGTGTCTGTATTAACATTTTCATTATTGTTATTTACACATAATCTGTGCTGTTGTACACTTGACCAAGAATCAATTACAAAACTCAAATTATCTTGAATGTTGCATATAACTGTAAATTGTCTTTCGTTATACTAGTTCGCTATTCAATATATAATGCATATTACAAACAGAAAATGCGAACATATAAGATTATTTGAAAAATAATTTTTAAAATTAGGAGTTACATTCCATTGGAATCCGGTATAAAAAGTCAGGATTTCTATTCAAACCGTTTATTTATTACTATAAAAGAGTGAGAGAGAGAGAGAAGAACAAAAACAGTTCATTTAATTTCGGTTACAGTTAATAAGTGATGTACAAATACTGGAGTTCTAGTTCACTTAGATTAACAAAATAATTTGAAAACATCCTCAACCTTACGTTGCTGGAAGGCACTCAAATAAACAAACAAAATTTGAAATTAAGAATTAAATAAAAAATAGAATTAAATAAAGTATGAAACATTTTTGCTTTGAAATTTCAATAAATATACTATAAAAGTGGATTTCAAAAGGTAAATCAAATAAAGTTTTTACTCTCCTACCACCTCTTATTTTTAAACTAAAAGGTATATAAATGCCCTTTATAGCATTTTAAAATCCCACCCCCTTTTAGAACAAGGATAAGGAAACTTTAAGTAGAAAATTCTCCCTATTGGTCGCAAAAGTTCTCCCTTAGAAGTATGCAGGCGTACTAGTTTGATAACACCTTCTTTTCTTAGGTAACAATTCCATAATGAGTCCAAAAAGCCAATCACAAAATTTAACATGATCATTTACAATGAGGACAACTTTTGCCACGTTGAACTTGCCATCCCTGTTTCTGGTATTCATTCCTCTGAATAGAAAGTCTCAAATAATCGGAAAAAATGTTTTCCGAATAACTGAGATTAACTGTTGTCCATATTTTATTTTTTGACAATGAGCAACTTCATCTGCTTGATCGAATGCTGGGACATCCATTTACCAAAAATCTTGCAAAAATTAATTAAGTAACAAGAGTATAGGATCAAAATCCTTTTCTAACATGTCACAATTAAGTAACAAGAGTATAGGTTCAAAATCCTTTTCTAACATGTCACAAAGCGATCTAAAGTTTATAATTGACTGTGTATCATGTAAGACTATATCCATTTCTTTTTAAGGGGATATGATATTTTCCAGAACTCTCACTAAAATCTGCATCATTATACTAACTAACCACTTCCAGAGTCCTCTCACCACCAAGAAACGGCTGGAGGATAGAAAAACCACTGTATTCTTCTTAAACTGCTAAACTGTACAATTTCATCCCAGTTGACATATTTTTAATAATTTGCAGCATCAATGAAATTATTTTCATTAACACAATATAGGATGAATGGTCTTCCTCTTCTTGTAATGAATCTATGAAAACTTTGAAGAAACTTTTTTGACTTCAGTAGTTAATGCCAGAAGAAATTCAAAATGTATAACTTCGAATGAAGCAAACATACATATACAAGTAAAAATCTAAGCTATACTCCCTCCCTTTAAATACCATGGTTCAACAAAAACGAAACAGAATATCTCAAAAACTGCAGCATCTTTGATTTTGCTTTCTGGAAGTGATGCAGTGGGAGTTCACCACTTTTTAGTATATCTTAGGTAAAGAATAAATACATTTTGATAATACAGATAGAATACTCTTTCTCGCATTCAAAATTCAATAATGTTTATTGAGAATATTTAAAAGCAATAACAATTGTGCATGATAATTTTTTTTTTTTTTTATTCAGCTATGTTTAGTTACGCTTGAAGATGAGATGGTAAAAAGATAAAGTTCTTCAAATCTTATGAATCCTTTCTGCACGTCATTTCTTTCTTTCACTCAAAAGATTCCATTCCCATCTTAGTATGATGTCAGTTTTTTTTAAAAGCTTATTTTTTTATTGATTTTAAAAATAAAACATTCATCTTGTATCGTCTCCGCAATTTTTAAATCTTTTTACTTTACTTCTTTCTGCGATAAATCACCAGGATTCGTGAAATGGAGTTTCTATAGCTGAAAATGAATCTTTTCTTTCAAGTAGACATACTAGATATGATTCTGCGGCTTCTAACTCATTAGATAAAACTTTTCTATTTCCAGTAAAAAGTCTACCAGCAAAGTTTGTTCTAATTGGACATGAACTGGAATCTAATTGTCTTTTATATGAAAAGCTGGCCCATTCATAAATCTCAATTTGTCAATCCATGGATAATACGAAACAGAGGGAACACTATCGTAAATAATTTCCTGGTTACTTTATTAAATTATAATAAAAATTTCCATAATGCCTTTCTAGTTCAATTTTGTAACCATCAAGAAGCTCATCAATACTCTTTTCCCCCTCAAAAATTACACGAGACAGAAATTGTTGATGTAAAAAAGTTAAACCTAAAACAGATGTTAACCCTCCAGCTGCGTCCCGCAATTTCCGAGGGTTGGCAATCAGTCCCAATTGCATCCCGCGTTTTTGCGCAGTTTAGAGTGTTTATTTTATGATTACAGATTTTTATTATATTATATTATTATCATGTAACATATAATATCAGTTCACTTTCTTTGAAAAATATTTGAACTTATTTGCAAACATCGCATCTAAATAGAGATTTTAAAGAATTACGCAGTAAGAGGGTTAATTCTTTTAAGATATACGAAATCATACGAGGCGCTAATAATTAAAACATAATTCCAACTTTTTAATTCAATCTTCAAAGACTGTAACAAGACTTTGAAATAATTTTGCCCTTTAATTTTCTTTTCCGAATTATTTGATGTGAACTTTCTTACATTTTTATACTAATTTGATTCGGTACATATAATTTGAATAATGCATCTTGATAATATATTTTGCGAAACATCAACAATTTTCTCCAGCCTTTAAACACTTAAAATGGTACCCTTTCTCTTTTATAATCTTTATTTTTTCGTTGCCATTTTTTGTGTTTTAAAACAATTTTTGACACGTTTTCCACTGCAAAAAATGTACAATTTAGCCACAGTCACAGAAATAACCAATAAACGAACTGCACTTTTTTTCTCTTCTATTTTCTTAAGATGAATCATCTTTTAAGGCACAACCAATCATAGTTAAATCGATTCTCTCTTCAGATTCTACTTCCGTTTTTAAAACTTTCCATTTCCTTTGTTATTCCTGTTTAGAATAATTCATTACGCAATCAGCATATCATAGAAGGCAAATGCAAAAATATAAAATGAGCAGAAAAATAGTTAGTTCGGAATTTACATTAGTTAGGAGTAATAATAGTTAGGAATTTAAATTCAGCTGGGATCCAAAATAAACAAAGACAGTTCGAACCAATCTGTTTATTCAATTCTAGAGAAGAAAAAATGGGGAAGGGGGTCATCTAATTTAATTTCGGTTATAGTTAATAGGTTCAGCATAAATACCAGAGACCTGGTTCACTTAAACTAACAAAATAATTTGAAAGCTGGATTTGACAAATTGCTAGCTGATAATCACAGAATGTTCACAAATAACCAGTATTGAAAAGCTGTGTTGCTTACAAAAAGATATTCAACCGCAAATATTATTTTTAGAGTTGTAAGATGTCATTGAGAAACTGATAGGATAAGAAATTCAGTTCGGGTTAGACGTCCTACCGAATCAATACAACGGGAACTCGGCGAAACTGTTTTGGGATAGACCCTCGCTCATCCCGAAAGCAGCTTACGAGAAATGATCTAAGCGCGTGCATATTCAAAATTACACGGATAGAAAATTTCAAACAAATACCGGACATACCCACATCAAATAATATTGGGACAAGAGCTATCGCCCGTCGATTCCGAAATGTCTTTGACTTTGTTTTAAACATATGTGACAGAAGAGTATCAATTGGTAAGATAAGGATGAGTTAAAACATAAATTAACTAGTTTGAGGTGCTAGAAAATCCTCATAACATATACCCAAATAAGCACTAACTGCATTGGTCTATGAATGTTTAATGTAGAATATGAAAATGAACTTTAATTGGTTCAATCTTCTTCGCTGAAGCTCTAACATCTAAATATACGGTTATTTTATCCAAACCCTTATATGATTATTAAGAGAAGCCTGTTTTGTTCAGGGAAGAATGTAGTTTCTACATGATGAACCTCCTACTCATAAAACAATTGAGCCAAGCGCTTTATTTACCAAACATTTTGGGAATAATATTTGTTATAGAGGTAAGTGCAAGTGACCCCCACGATCATCAGATTTATGCTCATACGATTATTCTCTTTGAGGTTAATGAAAAAATAAACCATACGAAAGAGAATCTACGAGTCGAGCATACGTATGTCTTAATACTAGAATCTTTATTTCCTGTGTGTTTTAAGGTCCTGGGGATATTTACTGTTTATCCTCCCCATATGCCTTCTACTTTCCACTTTATTTCGCTATCCCTCGACAGCAAAAGAAGGAACCCTCCATGAGAAGCTGTCATTGCGTTGTTTGCTTCTCATGGACAGTCGAGATCCTCACATGTTGGCTGTGTGTGGCGACTCATTTGACGGGTGGTAATTTCGATTCTAGGTGTTTCAGTCGGTCGGTATCTCAGCCATTTTGCTGATCTGCTCAAGGGGATCAAGGGGAGGTCTCTACTTGGGCATAGCGTTAAGGGTAGTGACTGATGAAAAGGTAAAATTCCCAGCATATATGCAAGCACCATGGTAAACGCCGAGGCTGGAAATATCGAGAGTGGTATATCCACTCCTTGTTGGGCTCCAAGGTGGTTGGTACCGTTGGGGCGGAATTCTTATCTTTTTTGTATGCGTCTTTTGTCTCGAACCGATTCCGAAAAATCAATTAACACTGTACAAACTGAGTTTACGAAATTTCTTCCGAAATATTCAATTATGTACTAATAAACATTGTACAAAAAAATAAAAAATATGTCATCGCTTATGATGCAAGAGTAATCCAAAGTTCTGCTGAGAATATCACATCAGAAAAAAAGAAAAGAAAAATTTAAATCTAGGGACATATTAGTCGAATGAACAATATGAGCAACTACTGGTGATAATGAATTTTGGTAATAGTCCAATAGAAGTGCTTGGCCATTATACTAAAGGAGAGGTAGCATGATGGAGAATTTGTTTCTGAACTGCAGTCACAAAGAGTAACAGGTGCACAACTTTAAAAAGAGACGGTAAAATAATTTAGACCAAGCATGTTATTTTAAAATTTGCCATATATGCCATACAAAATTGCTCCCAAAAAATATAACCGTTGTTTTTATTAGTTGCGAAGTGATGTTTTAAAAATCGGAGGTTGGGACACACGCAAATTAGTTGCCCGTTTCCTCCCCTTGCTGCCTTCAATATTCTGAGACAGATCATGGCACTCCAAGTAAAAAGCCCGTAAAATGTATTAAACTGCAATGGCAGTCACCTTATCAAATTATGCACTTCTAAAAAAAGATAATATAGCATAGTTCACTATACGCCGTTTGCCATGCAATGAAGTAGTTTTAAATATTGAATTAAAGCAGTTGTTATCGAAATTTAACAAAAATTATTAACAACAATTTACTACCTACCCCCTAAAGAATATATAGAATAGAGACATTTAGGGAAAATTACCTAGAGAGTAGAGACATTAATTGAACATCCGTCAAGCCCATTTTTATTTTAGGCAATTGAAAACAGACATAACCCTTATACGGAGTAACCCTGATGTTAATATCAGAGAAATGGAAATAGAAAACTGTTTGATGGTCACTACCTTTGTGTGCTTAATGATAATATTCTCACTCATTTTCACCACGCCAGCAAGATATTTTACACAAATGATCTTGCACTATATTCTCCCATACTTGCCCTATAATGTTTTTCTGTGGTTTTAAATCTGTAAAATAGTGATCACTTCCCTATTATATTAGCGCACATTCAAAATGATTCTATATTTCATAGATTACCTATGAAATATAATTTCAATAAAACCTTGTGGTCCTTACTTAATTCATAATGTAATCTGACACCAGATATGATTGATGATATTAAAATTGATTTGGCATTTTAGTATGTAACTAAATATATAATTGCAATAGCAAATCTCGGTATTCTCAAAAGATCGGGGGCAATAGCAAAGACATGTAAGAGGTCGTAGAATGACAAGAACAAGAATTACAAAACAACACAAGATAAGACATGAAAATCTTTCGGAGGATACCTTGCCATCCAAAATCTAATTAACTTTTTAAAAAACAAAGATTCAAGTATAAACCGATGTATTAGATAGAATCAATTCCATTTAAAGACAAGTTACTTGTAAGATTGTATGGAACAAACTAAAAAAGATTTTCCGCTGATACTCAGAACTCAGATAATATATCCTTTTAAAAATTCAATGGACTAATAATTTCTAATGTAAAAGAAAAGGCTCATTTAATAGGAAAAAATCTTTCTGACAAAATGAGGGAAGAATTTTATTCCAGAGATGTTATTTGCTTTTAAAAAAATAGAGAAACAAATATTGGATTTCTTACCTTCACATGAAGGAAAGTACAATACTTTTTTTTAATATCATGAATTGAGAAGTGTTTTAAGCCGGCGTCCTGGCTTAGGAGTATCTGGGCTTCCCGGGTTCGAGTCCTGGTTCGGACATGGTTGTTCTTCCCCTGTGTTCTATCTGTGTGGTGTGTGAAAGAGCCCCCCTGTAAAATGGGTTTGTGCAAGCGAGTGTGTGAGTGTCATCTTCATATGAGCTAGAAGTCAGATTTTTGCCCTTGGGTGCTCAGGGATTTTTACTCTCAGAAGCTATTGCGCCTCCTTTCCATGGTAAAATTCTTCCCATCTTGCTGGCAATAGGAAATAATTTTCCTTTCCAAACCTGGAAAGAATTGGCAATATCCCAACAAGTTCCCTCTAAAACTGTATAGAACAAAATAAAAAAGATTTTTGGCAGATAATCGAAACTTATATAATATATCATTTTTAAAATTCAATGGAGGAGTAATATAAAGTGCAAAAGAAATCGCTAATGCTATAGGAAAAGCTTTTTCAAACATATCGAATAAATAATTTTATCCAGAATATTTTACTGTTTTTAAAAAACAGCCAGAGAAATAAACATTGGATTTCTCGTACAATATTATTTTTAAATTGTATGACTTAAAAAAAATGCATTTAAAAAATCTCATTTTACATCTACAGGCCCAGACGAAATAGTTATGATATGCTGAAGCATCTCAGCGAGTCATCAGTGAGGATACTTTTAATTTTATTTAACAGAATTTGGATAAAAACGTTCTTCTAGTCTTACAATAATAGTTTCCTTTAAAAAACCTAAAAAGGATCGGCAAGATCCCATCAGTTACAGACATATAGCCCTCGCTAGCTGCCTCAGTAAACTAATAGAATGTATGGTTAGTGCTAAACTAATGTACGTCTTGGAAAATATAAACTGGCTCGTCCCTTTCTAAAGTGGCTCTCGCAATAAGATAATACGTTGGACAACTTACTAAAGTTAGAATGTAATCAGAGAAGCTTTTGTAAGAAGAAAAATACCTAGCATCAATATTTTTTTTATGGATAAAGTTCATGAGCAAACCTGGCATTACGGTATTTTAAAAGATTTATTTCCCTTAGATTTATAAAAGGTAATCTACTAATTTTTAAAAATTCTTCTTTCGAATTTTCGAATTCGATCTTTCAATTCGAATTGATTATGTTTTGTCATATACTTTTAGTCAGCATGAAGGTCTCCTTCAAGGTAGCACTTTGAGCGTTTTATTGCTTATCATAAAAATCAATGGAATCGTTTCAAACATTTGTACATACTTCACTATATATCAATGACATCCAGATACATTGTGATAGAGAAAGTATGGAGTTTGTTCAGCCATAGATAATACGTGATGATTAAAATTAAACTGACAGTATTCAGACACTTGTAACTCCGTATCTACTGAATGAATTTGAATGAAATTTCAAATATCGGTTACTTAACTAGCGGGTCGAGGTTTCCATCGGAAAAAAAAATAGTTTGAAATTTTGCCAATTGGTGGCCCCATACTACATAAAAATATATGCTAATTAGCAACTCATTTAATTTCGCTATAAAAACGAAGCGCATAGTTCGAAGAAATATTTAGCTAGCAGTGAACATGTCGCTGATCAAGAAAGAGAGCGCATTCATCACAAAACTCTTTTATCAAAATACGTGCAGTGCTTTAGCAGCATTCCGTGCTTACCGGCGGAAGAAAAACTTAAGGAAAGGGCATATGTCCGAAAATGAAATTAAAGCATGATATGTAAGTTTGAAGAAATCGGTTATCTGGTTGCTGCACCGGGAAAAGGACTAGAGCAACCCAGCCGGCAACTATGGAGGAAGTTGCAAATGCAACAAGTGAAGCATTTGCAAGTTCAAATGTTATTGTAAGAGGCCGCCCAATATCACGACCACTGCACATTTAGTGGGCAGCAGCACGCATGATTTTATGCAAAATTCTGAAGTTGTACCTTTACAAGATGCATTTCGTGCAACAATTGAAATAGTCTGAAGAATGAATTACTCCGCACATCTTGATTTTGCCTTGTGTTTTTGAGCGAGGATGCAAGAAATTGAATACTGGAAATGCAAGTACTGGCCATCGCATATCTTAGCGACAGACGAAGCTCATTTTCACTTAAATGATGCTGTGAACACATAGAATTGCCTGCCACGAATAGGATTCCATCAGTCTTCAAGCTGTGGAATAATAGCAGCTACATTCCCCATACTTCACAGCATGGTGTGGATTCACGACGAATTTCATTCTTGGTCCGTTTTCTTCGAGGAAGTCACAATGAACGGATTCTTTAGGTGCATAGTCGCCAATGATCGCTACAGCAGACTCCTGAAGGATCATGTTGTCTCAGCGTTAAGGCAAAGAGACTGCTTGGTCACTACAGCGTTAATGCAAAACGGTAACCTTTGGTTATATGGCAAGGTGTATAAAGAAGGCGATTTAAGCTCATTTCCCTGATGAACCCGTCATCTTGCTTACCTTCTCCTTTGACTAGACAGCACTGTCACCAGATATGAAACCTAGCGACTTCTGGCTATTGAATTTTCTCAAAGACTGGTTTTAGCAAGGAAGTGTAACTAATGAAGTGGAGTTGAAAAAAAGCTTAGTTCGAAATGTCTACTAAAATACCTATAGAAATAATTGATGAACGGAAAATTGATAACGAGGTGGTCAACTTTAAGCATATTATTGACCGACTAGGTCAATACGTAGTGACATAGAGAGCAGAAGGTTCTTTAAAACTGACTTCTTGTTAATTGAAAATATTAATGCCCCATTCCTCCAAAGCAGGAGACATTGTTTGATTTCATGAATGTTTTTAAGCATTTCCTGAAATCATGAACATCCAATGTGGTCTTTCAAAATTGTTTTTTATGAACACAGACAAAGATGCCCTTCTTTCCGACCTGTATAAAGAGATGGATAAAAATGTGGCAACCTTGTCGGCTCAACAGCAGTTTTCTGAGACATAACAATATCTGAAAGACTCCATTCTTTCTGTTCTGTCTTTACATCCAAACTAAGTGCAATGTAAGCAAGTCTTTTAAAAATTGTTGCTGAGCCGTGGAAATTTATGTCTCATTTTCCTCCCAAATTTAGAACTTATAATGATACCAAAATAAGTATCGCGGCTCTAAATTGATGCAACATCGTAAAGTCACTCCTTATTCAGGATACAACTACCTCAAAAATATTTTCACAATTACATTTTGAAGTATTTCCCGACTCAAGGAAATGAGGATATAGACAAGACAGCAAGCCGAATAAGAGGCATTTTTTCCATCGCCTAATGCAATACAAGCATTTATAAATAGCCAAAAATCAATTTAGATAATTGATGTGGGAAAAACTATCAACGAACAAACTATTTTCAAATACAGTCATCTGTCAAAGGTTTCAAATATCAACTTTAAACCAAAAAGAAAAGTGTGATTAGAAAAAGACTTCAAATAGGCAATACCTATTTAACACAAAAGTACCAACTGAATTCTGATCGTGCGTCAATTTTTGTAATAAATGAAACTGTACTGTAAAACATATTCTAAGAATACAGAGATTTTAGTGCAGAACGACAATTTCCTTTTGCGACTACTATTTTTTAAGTTAAATGGCCTTTTAGGCGATAATCTTCATTCATATATATTTCAATTTAAAAAAGATCTCACAATATTGCATGAGATATAAGATTGTCACTTTTACAGTGTCTTTTATCATGAAATCCTTATCAAATGCATATTTGGTGAAGCTTGGTTAAATCCAATCATTGTGCCATAAAACCAAAACACACCACGAGTCGAGCAAATTTGATATACTGTATTATGGCATATAAATTCGTTACACCAACTTTGCACAAGAAGACTTTGTTTCTTTGTATGTTACTGTATTTCATCAGAGGGAGGAAATATTACGGTAAATAGACTTTTATTTTCAGGCATTGCAAATGCAGATTATAATAGCATTTTAAATAGTAAACAATAAAAATGAGTTTTGCTATTGCGTTTTTTATTGAAGAAACTATATTAAATCTCCATAATTACTTACGCACAAGCTGAATTTTATATTTTTCTAATGAATAATAGTCGCTTTTGGCGATCAGCTAGTTCGGCAGGATTAATAATTACTAAAACTTTCAATTAAATATATGTATATGCTACTTTGTCTTAATTGCTTCTTCAGTAAAATGTTTTTATGCTTCAAATTTTGATATAATTCATACTATTTTAGAAGCCTTGCGCTTTCTGTTCATTTTACTATGCACTTTCCCTGTTTCCTCTAAGCTCTCCTAAAATTCGTAAAAAATGTATTTACTCAATTATTTAATGTATTTACTCAATTTAATTTTAATCAAAAACAATGAAAAATTTGCCCTCTTTCTTCATATTAATAGTATTTTACATATAAATTTAAATTTTTTACAGTTATTCAATAAATATATCGCCTATTTTTCTGAAATCTGCTTCGCCAATACTGAAATGTGACAAAGACAGAAATTCGATTTCACTAATTTGCACATTCCATTTTTTTTTTTTTTTTTTTTTTGTATTAAGCAGTATTGTATTGTAAATAAGCAAATATATTCGATCAATTTTAATCAGAAAACAATGGTTTGATTTTATATGTTTTAAAGTGCCAACAATTTTTTTAAACTAAATATGATAGGACCGGAGGATTGTATTAAGAGTTCGAATTCATAAGAAATACACATACTGACTCAAATAACTTAAAGCACTGTCACTTAAAGCATTTTCCAAACTTTATATGTCTATATATATTTTCTGAAGATTTAGAAATTAGGTACTGCGCCACGACAGGACAGGACTGAACAGAACATCGTGTGGGCTGGAGAGGACAAATAGGGTAAGGTTCAAATTTTTTAGGTGAACAGGTTAAAGAAGAAACGATCATATATAAATGAATCTGTCGATGACGGGGAACGCTGAGCGAGCTTTAATTTCTCGGATGGATATGGACATCTTCAGCAGGCAGCGACATAATACTAAATGAATGGTTCCTTGAAGTGGTTAATGGGCAGGCTGTGGTGAGCTTACACAAGTAGGAACAATCATCACGACGTTCAGAATTTGCTAAGTGCTTCCCGGCATGATTGGAACATTATTAGCACTTCATCGTCACACTGTCGGCACATCACTGGTAACTGATTATAAATGACATGGCCATTTCCTAGTACACAGTAGAAATGACTAGGGATCATTGCTTGATTGATCAGGTCTCAGCTTCTTCAACGTCTTTCCTTTTGTAGGTTTATAGGCGGCGCCGTGTTTCTTCTCCCATATTCAGTCAGTTGCAAAAATAGCTCCCCCATTCGTCTCCAAACCATGTTTCCTATTTTATATGGTTCATGACAGTGTTTTTTTAAATTTATGTCAAATCCTCTGGAAGGAATTTTTCGCCAACCTATCCAAATCAAAACTAAAACAGTGATAAGATAAATTAGTCAAAAATTGAGGGGTTAAAAATCTTTTAATTGCCAGTGCATATGAGATGTGAATGGATTTGAAGAAACTTAACACCAAACACACACACACAGACAGAAAAAGAATAATTGAGTTCTTGGAGTCATTACCTAGGGCCAACCGTATCCTGAGAGGAGAGATATCTACTGTTCACAGTTATGAACTGGTTTTGAAAGCGTGGAAGATCTCGGAAGGAAATACACGTTGAATTAGTACTTGATGTAACCTTTCGAAATAAAATTCTGACATGATTTTAATGAAAAAAAACTGTAAATCGTAAGAATACATATAAATTAAAATTTCAGAAAAATTCATTTTCTTAAGTTGATTTTAGTGAGAATTTTATAATCAAGAAAACTATTATTATGTGCAACATTAATAAATATAAAATGGTTTTTTTATAAGCTGGGTTAACTTTTATCCCAGAAAATAAAATTTTAAATAGCCTTATACATAAAATTGACTCGAGCGTGACTCAATGATTTAATATTTTAAAAGTGGTAAAAAATAGACCTGGTAGGCCGTTGTAAGTATACTAGTAATGTACTAGTAAAAAACTTCACACAGCTTTATGTCTGCATGACAATTTACAATTTAAATATTTTCATAGTTTCATCATCAATAATATATCGATTCACTTATTTAAATTTCATTTTTACACGAGGCGTTCCATAGTTGCAAATCTGAGAAAAAATTACTTCAACATCACATAATAACAAATTTGAAATAAAAATTAATCAGTACGAAGAAATTTTTTTTTCTTTAAGTACATTACTAAAAGTATAAAAGATTCTCTCAGAAGGAAGTGTATGATTTATGCTATAGCATGTAAAATATGAGAATTTTAATATAAGGAGAAGGAATCATATTACTAAAACATGTATATATGATATCAAATTACTGCTTAAAACAAGGCTATGATTAAAGTCTTTGGGGTAACATTTGAGAGGCACATAATTAAAACAAATTTACACTAAAAAAACTTTCTAAAATTTTTCAGGATTTGAAAAATAAAATGTCTGGAAACATTCATTAAAATTTTAATAGTTTAAAAAACAAATTTATTTGTGAAAAGCATAATAAATGTATTCATTTTAAACAATCAATCAAAAAGAATTTTGAAAAATAAAACAAAATTGCTTTGATTAAAATATTTTATTTAAACGTTTTAAAATAGAAATATAGGATAATACCCATCGAATCTAACACAGTAGATTTCCTACTATCTGAGTAATATTTGCTTCATATTATATAATATTTGTTTTATTATATAAAAAAATATAAAAAAATTATTTTTAGTTAATCAGATATTACAAAAGACTTTAGTTGAAATTCGGTTAATCGCAAAGATTCTATTCTTGAAACCAACGGCCATGTAATACAATTTATATAATTATCAATCAGATAGTGTAAGTTAATTGCATCCAATATATTCCATACATGTTTTATTGGTAATTTACTTACAACTTTCTCTATTTCCTAGCTAATTTTATTTCATATGAAGGAATATAGAAGTTTATAATTCTGTTTTGTTGTTTATAATTCTGTTGTGAATTCCTCAAAAATCTATTCCCTACTATCTAAAATCTACTGTCAAATTAACTGTTACAGTTTGGTACGCTTAATGCTACAAGATGGCATGCTTTTGTTCAACCAATATTCCTATATATTCAATGATGAGAAAATGTTACATCATGTGACATCTCTCTATCTAAGAGTAATTTAGATCATAAGTAAGGGTAATATTACACAGAAATATTTTCAGGCTAATTTCGTTACTATAGAAGCAGGAGCCTTGCATCTTGAGAACACTTTCACTTTGCACAAAAAATGTAATATAAAAATGTAAAAATCAGTAAAGTAATAATAATTTTTCAAGAATTCTCAATTGGCGTACATTTTTTTTTTCACAATTTAAAGAGGAGTGGCACCGGTTGAAGCTCTATCAAGAACTGCATCAAATCAATTAGTGAATCTATTATGGCTACCTTGCAGACATCCTGATATGAAAAGTGTACAAAGCAGAAGAGCCTATTTTTGCCAAACTAATTCTAAACAAACTTTCACCTCATTATACTTAGGTTTCGGATGCCTTCAAGAGTAAGAGAGATAAGTGTCATGGGACCATGATAACAAATACTAAACAAAAATGAAAAAAGTTATCTGCTGTACATTCTTATGATATTTATTTATATATTCTTATTCTATTATTCTTATGACATTTATTCTTTTTTCAATTCATATACAAAATGCCCAAAAAAAGTATTTATTTCTTTGTTTCCTAAAAACTATTTATTTATACAAGTGTTTATTTCCTTGACGATTGCAATCAGGCACATACTTCCAGTTGCAAAATTCCAGCAAATAAAGCACTCCAGTGTAAGAAAATAATCTAGCATCTGTAGAGATTCTTAAAAAAAAATTTAAATTTTTTAATAACAACCGTGGCGAAATAGGCTTCAGGAGTAAAGGATTCTCTTACACTCATTTATAAGCACACAAAATTTCGTATTGCAAGCCTTAAAAGTTGGCGAGATATTAAAAGACAGAGACATCTATCATTTTTCCATATCTCACTCAGGTTGTGAGGGAATCTTTCGATATACGTATCACGGATAATAAAGTTATCACAAAATAAAATTAAAAGGATGGAATCAGAAAATAATAATGTCTTAAGCTTGCCATTCAAATATGAAAAATAATTCCCAGTTTTCCCTATATGTATATGCGGTAAAAGAGGAATACCTCCTAGTTTTTATCTGTGGAAAGAGCAAAGAGAATTAAGCAATATTATCTAAAATAACTATACATTAAGTGAAAGTTTATATTTACAAATAAAAACTTTTTTTCTTTATCATTGCCTAGAATTTCTCAAAACAAATTCGCATGATAAGAGAAAAAAAAATATATAGATCACTCACCTCATGTTCTCTAATGTAAAGCCATGCACAATTAAGAACTCGGTTGAGATAAACCACAAAATAACATTCTTGCTATCATGATCCAAATCATTTAATGATTACTTAACAAAAAGCATTACAAAGATTATTATTATTGCCAATTCCTGCAGATTTTTAAGTCATCAGCTTCATTTTTTTTTTTCAACAATTTAATTTGCAAAGTTGTTTTGCGTTCGTTGAATTCTCTCTCACACTCTTTCCCCTTGACTTTTTCCTTCCTTTTCTTAAGCTTCTTAATACGCCAAATGTGCTAATTTTGCGAACTTTAGCATATCTCTTGAAATTGGAATATTTAAGAAACTTCCACAAAAGTTTAAGATATGCACAATTCGTAAACCATTTAAAGAATTTTCTTTCAGAGTTTCAACAAACACATCCGTACTGATACTAAGACCACTTTCCACAGTCGGATTAAAATTTAACAAGATAAAAATTATTTTTACGACTTCCCAAAAATTAGGAAATTCTTTCGACCTCAAAACATTAGAAAAAAAAGTCCTATAAACGAATTTCTTCATTAAGTGAATCAAGCTGTTCTTTATATTCGTTTTTTTTTTTTTTTCTTTTTTTCTGGACAATTTCAAATTGGAACCTTGAAAATTCCAAGTATGCAGCATAAATGTGTGCTTTGGAATAAAGAAGCAAATAAACCATTCATTGTTTTACATCATAACACTGCATTGTTTTTCATTAAATATGGGTTTAAATAAGATACACCTTATAAAACAGCAAAATATTTGGACATGCATTCAAATACTTTTTTGTAGTATTCTTTACAAATATATAATACTGCTAAAAAGTGTCTTCGTTTAGTATTAATAGATCCACTACATTCAAGTAGCTGTAGACACTATCCCAAAATCGGTACTTTTCATTAGTCTTGGAAATTAAACAGATCTAAGCAGAAGGAAAGGAAATTGCGCGAATATCATTCTTTAAGTTTTAGAGTTATGGCGTCGATCTTTCATTCTTGCAATGCTTAAAGAAAACGGCATTTTCACATGCAAAAATTAAGAAATTTAAAATTACTTGTACTTTCCTAATTTGTAATGAAAATTTCAAAATTCCCCGACTATTCTTTGTTTTCAGATGAATTTTAAACTCCCTCTGTTTTCCTAATATTCCCAGTGTCATGATAATCCTGATGCATTTATCAACTTTCTATTTAAAAAAAAATTAAAAAAAGCTCAAACATTACTTTAATTAAAGACTTTCTGAAAATGATCAATTTCTACCTCTAAACAAATTCGCATTCCTCTAAAAAATTTCATCCATTCAGTACAAGTGATTCAGTTCATCAATTGTGACATTAAGACATGTTTCTTGAATTCGTAGGCAAAGATCTGTGGTGTCTACAGGAAACGGGCTAATCACAGATAAATGTAAGCAACCCTACAAGTAAAAGTCAAGTAGAAAGGAGAAGGATATAGGAGAAAGTTCAATAAGTCCTTGTAAGCCATTCCATCTATCAAAGAATTCAGCATCAAACCATCGTCTTACAGTAGAACATATGGTGAGGAGGACCATCATATAATTGCAACTAATCTGTGTAAGTAAACATAACATCATTCATAATTTACTGAATGTAACTGACACCATTCAGGATATTGCTGCACAAAATTGAGCCAACAAACGAATTTCCGTAAATGCTACACCATAAACTTATAGAAATGCCTTTCATAATGCGTCTTTTATATGAAGAATGGATTTTTATCATTCCAGAAGCAATGCTTAAGACTGATGCATCCACTTAGATAAAAACGACATTCCTCTGTCCAAATTACATTTTAAGAGAAAAAGATTTGACTCATCTGGAGCGAAGCCCAAATGTAAAACTAACAGTCTGAACATGATCTAATTGTTGGAGGAGCTCACTTGAAGTTCATTAGACAAGTTCACGCATATTATATGGATCTCAGTTATTATTTTAAAGTATTCTTTGCACTACCACTTTTGGAATGCTGAATCCTGAACTGGCTGTTCTGTAGACTAGTATGAAGTCAGTTTGAAAAATAAATAAGCAAAAATGTTAATTTCTGCGTATTCTTCTGCAAATAAGCCTATTTTACGACTGCATACCACACTAATAATCAACATTTCAGAACGTTTCTCGTTACTGAAATATTCTATTTTCCTGGAAAGCTAAATATCATATAAATAAGATCAAAGATTTTTTTAAAAATATAATTCTACTATTTCCCTGATATATCTATTTTTTTAATTTCGAGTCTCTACTGCAGAAAGTGGAATTTGGAACTACTAATCAATGAAAGTGAACATCAATATGCTTGCTAAGCAAATTTCATTTAAAACACATTGACAGTATGATGTATAATAGACATATATTTGCATATAAAGGTTTTTCTGTATGTAATAAATTTGCATATTGTAAAATAAAGATTTACATCCAAATTTGTGATTAGCCTCTTTAAATTTTAAAACAAGTATGTCTCTGCAAATTTTGTAGAAGTATAAAATTTTGTGTATGCATAAATAAACGTGAGAGAAACATTTTACTAACTGACAATTTTACACGAAACGATCCCCACATAAAACTTCTATAACTGTTTATTATCACCCTCTCCAGAGCAAGCCAAAGTGTTTTTATAAAATTTCCAATCGCATTTAAAGAATTTATGCAACCAGAAGTATATGTCTAGGAACAATATTTAGGGAAATGAATATTTGTTTCATTGTTTTGGAACACTTATGTAATAAGTAATGGACATACGAGATATTTAACTGTTTTCAAATTATTTTTGACTTAAATTTTAACTTACAAATTTAAATATCAAAGATTCTGCAATTATACGCATGAATTAAGGCACATTACTGCTTGCAAAATGGTTTAATATTTCACCTTACCTGTACATAAAACGTTCCCTTTGGCTGAGCATACATCATAAGATAAGAAAAGTCTAGATTTTGCTTTGTTCTCCATCTACAAACAAATAATTAATGCAAATTTTCAAAGTATACTCAAATTATCAATGTGTTTTTAAGATAGCAGCACTGAATACATAAAAATATAACATCCATATGAATTTCTAGAAAAGATACAATAGGAAATATAATCTCTAGAAGTCACAAAAAATGCAAACTTTCACTGAAAGCACAAATTATGTACCTGCAAATGATCTCTAAATTCTAAAACTTGATATATTTGTTTTCACCTCATGAATATCACTATTTTACATGATATCAGATCATTTCAATGCCTGCATCTAGGAAGATCTGCTTGAGAAGACTGTATATTAGATTAAAATAATGAAATTCAAAACCTCACACCTTCATCAGTTTCCATCACAAAAATGGAATTTTTCTGTGTAAAATATTAGTCTTATTTACTAAAATATTCTTGACACTCTAACAAAACTGAAGACTGTATAAAAATTTCAATCTCTAAATTTTTTTGCAATCTATTTATTGGTTCAAACAACATAAAATATAATTATTTGTGTCATTTAAGACATTTTTCCACTAGAAAATATATGCCTATTTCTACCATAAAGTATCTAAAGTAACAGACTGAGCATTATGTGTGTGTCATCCTTTCAACAGTACATCCTCAGAATATAATGTCAAAACAGACAGATCAAATTGTTTATTAGGGCTAATGTTAGGACCAGAAACAAACTTCATAAGTAGGTTTATGTAAGAGTGTATTTTTATCGTAAGAATGTTTACTTGAATGTTAACATTGTATTCACACATAAAGTTTCAGTTAGCATTTTAATTATTTCACTAAACATGTTACTTACATTTTAATTTTGATAAAAGAGTTTAAAAAATTCAAGCAAAACATATATTTATTTAGGCATTTCACTAATAAAAATAGCAAGTGTTTCAGAATAAACATACAAAATGACTCTAAAACATGCATTACTTTTTATACAAAATAAACATTTTTTTTAATACAAACATTTAAAAATCCAACTCCAAAAAATTATTTTCTTATTATAAAATTATTCATAAAAATTTCGATTTCTGCATTAGTCTATTATAAGTAGCCAGTTAGTTGCATACTGTGGTAAGATGTTAAAACTTTTTTTGGTTCATTTTTTGGACCAAGAGGATAAAAGGTTAAAATTTCGAATTTAAAACAGATCATATGTGATATTTTTCCCCTTTTTACATCAGGCTTATATTATATATCTAAAATTATTTAGAAATGCAACACTTTCCATCCTTTTTTACCAGGTATCCAAAATACTTGTGTAGTTTTTGTTAGTAAATAATAAAAGACCCACAAATGCAACTTAATTCACCCATTCACTTAACAAAATAATATCCTGCTGATTCAATTACATGACCTCAATGAATTACAAATTTTCAAGTTTTTGTCCCTAAGATTAAAAAATTAAATTAGCATCTATATGATAACTGTTGTACAGACGCTCTTTGTGCAAATTGTTTCTGCATGCCACAACAGACAATAGATACATAGAACATCGTCCGGGAACTTAAGGACATGATTTAAAATTTGCCAATCAAATTTGTTGATTACCTTCTTGGTCATTTTCACCTTATGAAGTCTGGTGTTTTGAAAAAAGATCATTCCTTCCACATTACTGTACTAGCTGTTTGCCAGACTGCAGCTACAACTCTTTAAACTGGGATGAGTATAACTGGGTTGTGACAGCTCTGCCACTCGATAGGAATTCAAAATATGCAAGACCACTGATATTCCACCAAAATGCAGAGCATTATTTTTTATTGATGAATACTTTGTGTAAAGCCAAATGATGCCACAGAACCAGGGAAAGACACACAATTTTTATTTCCTTTTGAGGGAGGAGGTATTTTTGCATAATACCAATTTCCTATCGTACATATATATTCCGAGCAATGCATGAAACGCCGATATTCCATAGAACACCTAGTCATTTTAGACAAAATATGAAATATAGAAATTAGTTGTTTTTATTTTATAATTTACCTTGGTCTTCTTTCAAATGGCAATTGCAATTTAGACACAGTATGAAAACATCACAACTAGACTTTTATTTAAAGGACATGCATCTACAGAAATACAGATGTTATTATTAAGTTAAGATGTTAGGATTAAAAATTATTTTTGTCAGTTTGTTATCTGGTATTGTATAAAATGCCTACTAAATGTGTAAAATAATCGCTGCATGCGTGCGTGTGTAGTTTGTTTTCCCGAGTCAACTATGAGGCACTTACTTACAGAGATTCCATTCCTTCTCAGTTAAGCAGATGGGAATACTTCAGACCTTTGTTCAAGCTTCTAGCACATTTGATGAGGATTACACTTGATGCTTTCCTTGAGCATGGTTTTGTCATAGTGAATGGTGGCCAAGCTCTTCATTTATTTTAAACTCTTATCTCCCAATGGGTGTCAACTAAGCCCATTATATGCTATACCCTCACTCGCTGATATCCCTCCCAATCCAAAAAATATTTTTTGAAAGATTTATTGCCCTATTTCAACTCGAAAAGCAAAAATTACCGTTAAAAAATCCTTCGAAATTGACATGTTTATTTCAGGACTGTGCTTTCTACAGAAATACAGCACGCCTTACAACTTTGCATCAATGACGGCTGAAGGAAAATAGAATTTTGTCGTCATCTTAGTAACATTACTTATACTTGCAGTTTGAATTTAACTTCTTCCCACCAGGGGAACGAACTTTCTTTGAATACCTGGTATACATGTAAAACGCATTTGTTTACAGTTTAAAAGAAAAATTACATCAAAATGCTACAACTAAATTATAAAAAATGGAAATAAAAAAAATGCTTTGTTTTAGAGAAACACTTACTTGACACGCTCTAATGGATCTCCTAAAGTCTGTCTTAATTTGTCAAAATCAGGATAGTAGGTACTAGGAGGTGCTATAACTTCTAATAATCCAGAATTAATGTGCTCTTGAAATCTGCAAACGATATTTTTATTATTAATGAAAATAGAAACATCTGTTAACAAATCTCAAATTAAAATTTAACACTAATTGCAGATCTAATAACTTCTAGAATAAAGTATCATTGAAATTTATATACTATATTTTTCACTCACTGAGTTTCTATGTCTGCTGCTTGTCGAGAGACATATTCACTATCAGTCTGTAAAATAAAAAGGACGGATTTAACATACTATATGATAACTGAGTTTTTCTTAAAAGATGTCCAGAATTTATAATAACAATAAGTATCAAAAGAATCTCTATCACCCTGGGAAATGAAATAGAAGTGCCTAAAGATTGATGAAAAACTGATGAATTCAGGACAAAACCTTAGTAAATAATATAAGCTCAGGATGAATCTGCTTAGTACAACCATCTGATATTCTCACAGGGCTGTTAAATTTATAAAAAAGATTCTGGTAATTGCTACAGAGTTTCATTTACCAAATATAAACTAATACTAAAAACAAATTTACAAATTCATTTTTAATAATAATTCAAAAGTTTAATCTATAATCAATGTAAACATCTAATGCTTGTCAAACAGTTAAAAAAGATTTCTTCACATACTTGATATAATTCTTTCATGAATTAGTTAGTTTTGTCTACACGGTTATATTTTCTCGTCGTAAAATGACAAAACATATCAACTACAACTGGGGATTTATTCTCGAAATCTTTTAGAAAATTGACTGAAATGGAGAGACATCAGTATACTGACAACATAAGAACCAGTTTGTGAAATACTAGTATTGCAGAAATCATCTACTATTTGTACAAACATACTGTACAACACTGCATATCTTTGATGAGGGTGTTGTGATTACATATCTCAATAAGAAAGAATTACAACACTGAAGATACATTAGGACATAGAAATGAGATATTTTAAACAAGTGGTGTTTCTCAAACGAGCTGTAGAAAATTACCATTTTTTATGGACTAAAACAAGCTGCCATATATATTAAATCTGTAAATGATTTTCTGAAAGCCATATAATTTGATATGATTGATGATATGACCACCATGGTGCCTGGATCTATATCTTACACAGTATATTTCTGACGACTATGAGGTGACATCGCACAGTATCATCTCCCTTGCAAGGATCCTTCACTCTTTAAATTCTTACATATTCAGTAATATCAATTGTATTCATAAGTTAAGATTAATAATCTCATCTTCAGTGCAAAAGTTCACGTAGTAAAGTAAAATGTAAAGTTAACAAGTTGGTCATGCTGTTTATCACCGTAATGACTCTGGAAATAAGTTATCCTGTTTTGGTAGTATTTTGTCTCATCTTTAGTTATAATGCTATTTTCTGATCCACTATGTATGAAATACAATATGGATCGCACATTGAACTGTATATTTTATTACTGTACCATTACCATTTTATTACTGATTCATTATTGTATACAGTAATGGATCAGTAATTAAATGGTAATGGTAGAGTAATAAAATATACAGTTCAATGTTTTTGAAAGCAGAAAGTACAACTTCAAAAATTTTGGCTTTACATTTTCTCATGTAATATAATATCCCTGTAATTTATTACTATTTTTACTCTCGAACTAGCAAGGAGCATCTTGCTATTTTGCCAACAATCTAATTAAATAGTAATGCATTTTGTTATCTAATCATACTCTCCCAGATATAGCGAATATACAATTAACGTCTGACAACAATATGCTGATTTTAAAGAATTGCAAAATGTTGCATAAAGTGAATGACATGAATAATTATTAGAAAATTGTATCTATCGTATAAAGTAGCATCAAAACATAAAATACCTTAGATTAGTGAAATCAGGAAATACTGAACATTATTATAATTCTTTTTAACATCATTATGCGCATCTATTCTAAAAATCTATTCAACCCAGAATTTGAATGGAATTTAGTGTGCATTATTCTGCAAGCGACCTGATCTCCAAAATAAGTAGTAACGATAGTATCCAACAAAAACAGTATAAAATTTCTCATTAGAGTCATCCAAATAATCAGTAATGCAATATAAAAAAACAATAACAAAGCAAATGGTAATTCCAATGGTATCATCTTAAATTTAAAACTGTGAGACTTAACTTAGTAAGCTGGTATATGAAACACGATTATTTCATGCTATAATAAACATACAAGGGGTGTTCAAATGAAAAGATACGAAACGACACTGTGGATATAAATGAAGACTTTATTCAAAGTATACACCATAGGCTTGTGCACAATGATCCCATTGATTAACGAGTCGATGGATTCCTTGTTCCCAGAATTCCTGTGGCCGTGACGAAAGCCAGTCCTTCAAAGCGTCCTTGAATTCGCCGTCCGAGTTGAAGCGCTTCCCTTTCAGATGTTTTTTCAGGGGACCAAACAGATGGAAATTGCAGGGCGACATGCCCGGGCTGTAGGGCGGATGGTCAAGCTGCTCCCACTTGAACTTGGCCAGTTCCGCGTGTGTGACCCAGGAGACATGTGGACGTGCGTTATCATGGAGCAGAACCCCACCCTCCGTGAGTAGCCCCGATCTTTTGTTCTTGATGGACCTGCGTAGTCATCGGAGTATCTCACAGTACACATCGGAGTTAATGGTTTTTCTGTGCTCGAGGAATTCAACAAGTAGCTTACCTTCGACGTCGAAAAAGACGGTGAGCAACACCTTGCCTGTTAACGCCAAGGCGGGGGAGGTGACGACGTATGTTTCCATTGCATACTGTCCAACTTTGTCTCTGGCTCGTAGTGATGGCAACAGATCTCATCATCTGTGACGATTCGCTCCGGGAAAGCTGGGTTGTTGAAGTGCTAGCCCCATACGCAGTTACTTGTGCTGATCGGTCAGCTGTTTTGGAGCCCACTGCGCGCACACCATCCGATAACGCAACCTGTCGTGAACAATTGTCCACACTGTTCCTACGTTGACATCCACCTTCACCGCCAACGTTCGTAATGTGACACACCGATCATTTCTCACTAGGTCGTCAACCTTGTCGGTGAGATCAGCCGTGATAACTGTGTTTGCCTGACCTGGTCTCGGATCATCAACCAAACTCTCACGACTTGCACGAAAACGGGCACTCCATTTTCTCACTGACTTGTCTGACACACAGTCTTTCCCGTATACGGTGACCATCCAGCAATAAATAGCGGCCGGTGTAACACTTTCTGCTGTCATAAATCGGATAACTGCTCCTCATCATCGAATTTTGCAATGTGAACGCCATCCTGTCTTCACAGACACTGCCATGTCAATTGGACGGTGCTCTTTATAAGAGCCTCTGCTCTCTCCTGCGCGTGCGCATGCTCTGATCTACGCCGGAGACTCCAATACCATCCGTAGATGTCTCGCTACGTTCTCTCATAGCGGCATAGGCAAATATGTTAACGGTTACATTGTTACGACGTTTCGTACCTTTTCATTTGAGCACCCCTTGTATAAAAAAAAGTAAAGGAAAAAAATTTTAATTAAAATTTTATTTAAATGAATTTACATTACCTAATTTCAAGTTTGCAAAAAAATAGTTTTTACAAAATTTAATTTTAAAAAATAATCATTTAAATCAGTACATATTTTCATCCACTTCAAGTTGATGAATATGCAATTTTCGACCTTAAGTAAAAAAGTGTGGTAATTTTATGTTTTCTCGATTTCCCACAGCAATAAGCACCACCATCTCTTCACTGCTTGAATATGGTCCGGCACAACATGATGATTTGTGTTTATCTACCAGTTTTCTATCACCAATAACGTTTTTAGTGCGTTTTAAAATACTTTGTATATATTGCTTTCGCTTGTTTTTAGATATTGTTTTCTAAGTAAGAAAAAAAAATGTAATTGGAAAAATCATTCCTCAACTAAGTTTCTTATCAGAAAGTGTTTTAACACAAGATTTTTGAATAAAGAAAAGGAAACAAATTAACTTACTAAAAAAAAAAGTGAAACTTACTTCTGCAATAAAAACTATTATGACAGCATCATCTCTCTCTTCAGGAGACATATTTTCAATAAGATTTTGTAAAGTAGACATTAAGTAGCTTTGAACTTCACGTTTAACTGTGGGTATACCAAGAACCATAGTTACTAAAAAGAAAAAGGGGGAAAAATAGTATTTATGTATTTCAACTTTCTGACAATTGAAAAGTTTACCACATTTGCTCAATGAAAAATTGTTGTAGAAAAAGAAAAAAAAAAGAGAGAAATTCTTAAAAACACAGAAAAAAATGAAATTTGAAAGTAAACATTAATATACTCAAATACATTCGTAGATATCTGTGTTGAATATCTAATTGAAGCAACTCATAGCAATACAGAGAAATATAACCTGAAATTAATCCATCGCCAATGATAATATATAAAACAAATGTAGTATAGTTAACTCCGATATTCGAATCTGCGCCGGCCAGAATAAAAGTGTAGTCTGGCACAATGTTGGATTGCAGGACCTTGAAACAATTAATTCATTGCATTGTGTTAATTATTATAACTGACCAACTGCTATGCTAAAGAATTAAGGAATACATAAAAAGGACAAGCGAGTAAGTTTTTAAAGTAAACATTTTAGTCATAAAAATAAAAAGAAGCCATTTACAAAGGTAACTGACTCAAACTTATAAAATATAATTAGACATGCGATTTACTAGAATAAGGATAGAATTTGTGGTTATCTTTTCATTTTTTTTACATGCTTTTTAGCAAATTCGTTTTTAGCAACGCTGCAGATTTTGAAATGAACAGATTCAATGGCAGCTTGAAATAATTACAATTAAACTTTTCAGAACTAGATTTTGCAAAATGTAATTTAATCAAACTAAATAAATTGGTATTTCAAATCTGAAAATAGATTTTGCGAATATTTTTAAAGACCTGAATAGACTCCATAAATATAGCCACAAAAAAGGCGACACATTGAAGAACCGGATCAATCGTGTTGAAAACAAGGTAGGATAAAATAAGTCAATTTAATGTTCGCTGCTTAAAAATTTACCTTTTAAAAAAGAAAAAAGAAGAAGGAAGAAATTGAACGCCTTAAACAAAGGAATTTCATATCCCCCCCCGTTTTTTTCTTTTTCTTTGTTTTTTATTATTTTTTTTTTTAATTTTTTTATTTGTTTTTTTTTTTTGTTTTTCCAATTCAGGAAACAATTAAAAGAAAAGACAGATTGGATGGGATAGAAAATCGAGTATTTCAAAATATAAAAGGAATGCGATTTCGTAATTGAAATAAGAATTCAAATTTGAAGAACGTTAACAAATCGAGACTAGAAACTCTTTTACCTCCACTCCTTCCTCTCGAAAGTTTAATGGATGGAGATAAACTATCAGGAGAACTAAGTAAATGAGGAAGAAAATGGTGAATAGATGGCAACTGTAAATCCATCCCTCCTTGTATGCCTGCCAATAATTGCTGAGAGTCCTTCAATAAATTAGAAATGCTGGAGCTGTTCACATTATCTAGTTGAGTGGCCGCACTTAGTAAAGTGCCAAAATGTTGCCTCAGGTGGAAAATATCACTTCGTCTTTCCAAGTTCAGCATTTCAGCATGTTTTAGCCTGGCGTATAGTTCCACGACCTTCTGATTTAGAATGCGCTCTTCGGAAAGATCTGGGGAGGGAAAAAAGAAAAGAAATGAAAGAAATGGAGTAAATACGCAATTTTATTAATGAGCTCAACAAGGAACACAATTATAAGAAATAAAAATGTAATTTTATTAGGTAACTAAAAAAATTTTTTATAATTATTATTTTAAGTAATTTTTATATTTTAGTTACATTATGCTAGAATAAATTTTTATAAATATTTTAGAATCTGGTAAATAATTTTATTTCAAACTAGCCGCCTTTGGCGACCAGCCGGTTCGCCAATCTTAATGCTCGTTAAAATTTTAATAATTAAATATTTTATGTAACTCCTATTTTAATAGTTTTTTCATCAAAATATTTTAAAGCTTCAAATTTTGATAGTCTTATAATTCATTCATAATATTATAAAGGCCTTCAGCCATTCTGTTAGCTCCCGTATATGCTTTAAATTAAAGTGGTAATGGTTAAATTGCAATTAATATAAGAGTCGCTGAGTATTTAAATCTTATGGGCACTAAAGAATATCGTTCTTAATTTATGTAATATCTCAAGAAGTTTTCTGCAAAATTTTCTCAGATTCATCATGAACAGATAAATTAATTAACAATGTTTAGTTTTAAATTCATGAAACTCTTAAGAAAATAAACAGAATCGTTTGAATGCGCATGCGTGAATTTTCAAGGCCAATTATGGTAACGCAAATGCGTGAATTTTCTACACCCGTTGGGGTAACGCTATGCAGATTAGAAATTTTAATTTCCTTAATTCTGTTTTAGTTTAATTCAAAAGTACTTCAGAAGGAATCTGAAAGATCGACTATTTAACAATGTTTAATTTTAAATGCATGAAACACTAAGAAAATAAAAGAATAGTTTGAATTAATCAGCCGAAAATATGTTAAGTCTATCCTCGTTAGCGTGGAGGGAAAACTGAAGCCTTACTCATTTGGCGGTAGGGAAATGAAAAGATTTTTTGGCGGGAAAGTTAGTTTTTAATTAATAACCCCAGATGCACATTCCCGACCTCCAAGGTATGCATGTGCCAAATTTGGTAACTGTAGGTCGAACGATCTGGCCAGTAGAGCACCAACACACACACGCACACACACACACACATTGAGCTTTATATAAGTATAGATTTAGAATCAGGTTGCGTCATTCATATGTAATCAAAATTTATTTAAATTTACCTATTAATCGATACTTAAGAGCTGAATATGTTAAAATAATGTGTTCTCGTCGAGTACCCACAAATCCACAAATTTCAAAATTACAGCACTCCAAAAAACGACGAAAAATGGGTTACAAAATTGAATTTTTACAAACATGAAATATGAAGTTAAATAAAAGACAGGGTGGCTAGAATTTCTGCTGTTTTCTCTGCCTTTTCCCTATTATTACTAGGTTTTATTAAAAAAAAATTTCCCTGACTTTTTACAGATGTATTTAAAATTTTCAAAACGATCTAGCTTAATTTTCCTCTTCTTATTCATTCCACAGTACATTCTTAATACAGGATTCTCACTCTTATTGAAGAAAAAATTCAAGGATCACAAAATTACATACTTTCGATATATAAATGCAAATAATAAATTTAAGTAAAATATTTACACTATAAATTTCAAATGCATGATCACTTTCTTGCTTACTTTTTCTACATGCTTAAGGGAAGAGCACAAACAGATTTGTTATACTCATTTTCAGATAACAAGCCAAAACTCGCAGCTCCAAGTGGGTTTCGAGATCGCCTTTACCGCTAGCCATCACACAGCAACTACTACATGCTAATTTCCCACAAACTAGTAAAAGATACTAATTTCACAAACACATTCACAATTTAATTCAAACAAAAATCATTAACAAAATTTTAATTCCTTAAAAATTTCTTAAACTAATTTTTGACCAGTGCTTAGTAGAATGAAAAGGAAAATGTAAGAGGCAAACACAAATTAAGAAATTTTTATTTACATTTAAACAAATGAACTGGAAACAGTATATCATTAAAATATTTTTAACTTGAATATTAAACGACACTTCTTAAGTTTTAATTCCTAAAACTATTCCTAGGCTATTTAATTTAATTTCTAAACTGCATAGAAAAATTTCAATTATCTCCCTTTTCAACTAATCTGTTCACATATTTCTGCAGTTTAAAAATTATCTCTTCAGCTTTCGTCCTTTTTTTATTTTAAATTGGTTAGTTTAATTGCAATGCGTTTCTTTTTCTTATGCTTTTCACCATTTTGAGATTGTAATCTTCGTTTGTCCACTTATCCGCCCCCCCCCCCCCCGACATATTTAGAGTAGCCATTTTTCTGCTTATACAAGTTCTTTTGTAATTTGAAAATTCTCTACACAATCACATGTTTTTCAATTCACCTGAAACCAAATGTTTTACAGCATATATTTCTTTTGTAAATTTCTCAACCTCAATATTTTTATTTTTAAAAAAATCCCTTTGTTCTATTGTCTAGCCATAGGATTTTCCCTTTGTTCTATAGTCTGGCCATAGGATTGCATCATCAGTATTAATTACTTTACACAAGTTTCGATAAGACTTTTAAAATTTTCAATATTTTGATAAAAACTTTCGATTTTTTTTTTTTTTTTTTTGGATACTTTAAACTCCTGAAATTATACTGAATTGCAACCCACATCATTCAAAACGTTGTTCAATTCTATTAAAATAGAATCACGTCCTTTTTCTTGAAGGCGTGTGCAATTCACAAGAACAGAAAGAATGATTTTTATCTTGTTACAGCATGGCTTGTTTGCTTATTCTTCACAGATTTGAACACTCAGATTTCTGAGAAGTATGGAATGAAGGTATATACCAAGTCCTGATGTTCATGTTTCAAATCCGTTAGCTGTTCGTTCCAAAAAAATATATATATATATGATTAATTATACTTTTTATAATTTTATTTCTAAAGAATCCAATATTAATTTTTTTCATATCGAAATATGAGTACTATTTACAGTTTTTAGGCCTTTAAGAACATTACTTTTCATGGCAGTTTGCAAACGGGTAGTGGCGTTCTTTATTATATCATGCGCTAAAAATTAGCAGAATATAAAAAAAATGATTGGATAATTTTAGTCAATGATGAGAAAAATCTTTGTCTGAAATATAGCATTTAGACTTTGATGTTATAAATTATTATATATTCAATAGTAATCCAATATTAATGCAAATATAATCCAATATTAATCCAATATTATACATTCTCTAAACGTTTTGTTCTCCAAATATTCTTAGGAAGTCATCCATTCTATAAAAATTTGAAGTTTAATCTTAACTTCTTTCAGGCGAACTTTTGAATTGATAATAAACATTAGATAAAAAGAGGTTCAAAATTACATACAAGCTACAACTAGTTGAAAATTCGTTTTGAATTTCATCATTCAATAAGTAAAAACATTACCAATTTACTCATGAACTATAAACCGACATAGATAAAATCATTCTCAAATCAATTTTTCAGCAGAATATGAAAGTATCGTAAAACACAGTTGACTGTGGAATGGCCCATTAAAGTTATCTAGTACCACACTTGGATTTTTTTCTTTTTTTTCATCCCAAAACAGATACTATAAATTCATTTGTCTTGTTTCAAGAAATGATTGCATTTTTATCAAGAATTAACTATATTATATATATATATATATATATATATATATATATATCAAATTTTAAAATAGACTACCCTGAATTTATGGAAAATGTAAAATATAAATACATTCTTACAAAAATAATAATTATCTCCACATTTCAAAAGCCAAATCAGTTCTATATCTACGGCGTAATAATATTATCTCCAGTTTCTTGGGCTGTTGAAAATTCCTTCCTTGTTTAGTAATTCTGCTGGTTGCATCACCTTTCCCCTTCCTTCAAATAATAGAGATAAAAGATTGGAGATTGAAAACTCTCTCCAATCAAACATCTTTCTTCTGTTATTGAAAATTCTCAAGACAAAACCAATAGTCCAGTCGAACTGTTATGAAAAACATCAGAATGTGAAGAAGAAAAAAACACATAACAAAAATTTTATTGGTTTAAGTTGTTTAATTGCCTTTTGAAAACAGGATTAAGTTTGCATCTTCTTCTTCTTATGAACAGCCAAACATCCCGCCACCACTGAACGGGACAGTATCGACAGGATTTGTTGTGGCCGACTAGGGAGAGTGTGCAAGTCGGAACACCGATTTTCCGCCCTTAAATAAAGGCTATTGATTTGAGGAAACAATTTAATTGAAAAGCTATAGGTACTAAAAAGCCTAAACAATAAGCTATTGAATGATAAGATAGCATCATCCTATCAGGAATAAATGTTTATAAAGTTGTAATTTAGAAAATATATTTATACTTCATCTGAGTGAAAATTCTGTAATTCCATTTAAAAATGTGTTGAGCCGAAGGAAAATATCTAATAAAAATTCATTTTAGATTGACATCTGGATTACTTTTCGAAAAATCCACCTTTGTCGAAATAAACAGAGTTGTCATCCAAGTACCGTTAGAATTCGTGGATCGAAAAAAAAACTATTAAAAAATACATTCAAAACGTTTTTCGATTTCGTATGGTATAATAATTAAAAAATCTTACAAAACAAATCAAAAATTACAATATAATCTCTTGGAAATACAAAAGTCTTATTTAGTGGCAAGTGGTTTTCGAATAACAATAAATAACATTTTCTCCAAGAGTAACGATCTGTAGGAAAATGTATTCAAACTTAATATTGAGACAAAAATTTTATTTAAAATTTAACTTTCACCTCTTCATTTCTAAAAATTTATTATTATAATGCGATAGGAAATCGTAGAGCAGCATTTTTAAAATATGATACCCCCCCCCATCCGCCAAATGAAAAAATTGATTGCATACATTGTATTTCAAGGATTTTTAAAGGACCTAACAAAAATTCAAGTACTTTTCTGGGGCATCGAGAACAGCAAAATAAAATTCAATGAGTTTTTAAGAATTTTTAAGGACCATGGGAACCCTGTAATTACTATGAGAAAAATAGTGGGTTTCCGCCCCCCCCCCGACTGAAACCAATATAGAATAAACAAAATTTAATGCACAGATAATAAAACAAAAAAAGTCATTTTCAATCATTAATTCCAAGATAAGCGTCAATTTTCTAAACATTTCCCCGATTTATGCATACATAATAATCATCATACACAATACTAAATAATGTGAGCCCCTCTGTACGTACTTTTCTCAGAACTGAATGTCACAGATTTATTCATGAAAAATGCAATACAAAATCACATGACAGAGTCTTGAGGAATGAAATAATCTTTTTTCTTCTAGTGGTTTTTTTTTTTTTTCTACTTATATTATTTCTACTTCCACATCAAAGTTGAACAATACATACACGAAAAAAAATCATATACAAATACAAAATGAAAAACATCCGAAAGAAAATATTGGCAATAATAGCATTTTTATTTTTGAAGAAATTTGTGAAGTTTTGTGGCGATCAGTTTCATATATTATCTATTCTCAGATACGGAAAACCTCCCCGTTATTGCGCATACGCCAGGAGGTGTTGATTTTACCATTACATTTTATCTAACAATACAGCAAACTTCGATTATCAGCGGAATTAGGAAGCATAGCAACCGCGGATAAATTGCAAAACAATAAAATAGTAAGGATCAAAATGACAAGACGGGAGAAAATCAAAATGAAAAGAAGAGGAGAGAGGGAATCAAGGGCAAATCAGACAGAGGTGTAAATACAATTTCTCGAATTTAATTTAAAAATAACTCATCATAATTAATTTTAAATCTAATTAAAGCAAAACAAGTATTAATTAGTTCAGTAAAATAATTCACCTTCCTAATTTCCCTTTTTATTCAGGTACTGAGTCTCATTTTTCGCTCATTAATAAAAATTTGCTATGATATTTCTAAAAAAAAAAAAAAAACTGTTCCCCATTTCTTTTGCTGACCATTAAAAAATTATCAATATTTGATTCATTTTTTTGACATTTAATTAAACCTAGATCAAATTCTAGAAAATATACGGTTATATTCCATTTAGATTTTAGTATCTAGATGGAAATCACAAATCACCAAAATTTGTTGTAGCATCTTTATAGAAATATTGAATCAGACTTTAACGAAGAATACGTTTTAAACTACTTTGAATTAGGTTCGAATTTAACAAAATTCTTAATATTCTGGATTTTTTAATACTCATAAAATGTGTAAATAATAAAAAAATGAATTAAACGAACAAAATTACATTAATTTATAAATGCCTAATATTGAATAATGATAACAAACGTAAAATAATACTTAATAAAATGAAATAACTGAAAACAAAAATTACCAAAAAGTTTTCTTGGTGATTTAATTTTCTTGAAAATGAACAATGCTTCTACCATATATATAATACTTATACGAAAAGAAATAATGCATAAGACACAGTCGACGGAAGGGAAAACACAAATAATCAAGCATGTGTTCATTCTTATTAAGCCCTTCCAATTTAATAAGAAAGCAAACATAAAATTTTTAATTTAAAGAGGTACTCTAAAGAATATCACAGCTTCCATCGTCTTCAAGCGAGGAACTTTTGATGAAATAATTTTCCCACAGTCTCTTCCCTTTTCACATTCACTCTTAAGTAGGGCTACTCAATTTTCTTGTACTAACTAGAGGATCTTTTAGCATAATCAATGTTGAAGCATTTTTTAAAAACAATGCATTCAACTTTGTATTAATTTCGCCAGGATGACATGTCATGTTGCATGAACGAATGGATGCTCTTATAATATAAGCTTATAAAATAAATCTACAAAAAAAATGTAAACGTTTTTATAAAAGAAATTTTTTAGAAATCCAGAATAATAGATAAAAAAAATTCAATATTTTCAGCAAAATTCGATATTTTTTAGCATAATCAATTAACTAAAAGAATTTTTAAATAAGGATTGCAATAACGACTAGGAATTCAATGTATTTCCAGTATGATACGAATAATACGTTTCTATGCACGAACAAAAATTTACTACTTTTCGAACACGAACAATATAGAATGCGGAAAAGATACGACGACATTGTTGTTTTTAAACAAGGCTGGAGAAAATATTTTGTAAATATACTATGTTGTTTTGTAAATATACTATATATATGTTGCTCAGGACAAAACTTTATATAAAATGAAACTAAACAATCAGGATATTTTAGGTGCCGTAGTGTACATAAAATTCCAAAATCCCCAAATGAGGATTGTGGTAGCTGCATTATTTCTATTTCCATAGTGAAGAAATAAATAAGTAATAAATGTTAGTTTTCAACAGCGAGCGAGTGGTAAACATCAACAAAAAGATCTAAAAAAGCTTATAAAGACTGTGCTTTAAAGCTTATAAAGACAATAACAATTAAGTTACCAATACTTCGAAATTTATCAATACTGCGAATACTAAAACAATACTTCGAACATTACTTATTTTCTATTAATGCAATGAAGTGCATTCGATAAAGTAACCAACAGGAATAGTCTCCCCAAAACTTTCTCGCATACTCTCTAATAAAGATGAATTTTTGTTTTAGACGCATTTTTTCCCAACCGATTCAACCCAAAATTTGACACAATACTACAATTGTGGTCACAAAATCACATACTAAATTTGACATATTTAAGTTATTGCGTTTTTGAGTCATTGCATTTACTTGCTACTGAAAGTGCAACCCCTAATTGTATCTGGCTCAAAATTTGATAGGTGTCTACGCTTTAAATGTTTAATCTGTGAACCGAGTTTTATTTATCTAGCACTCTTCGTTTCCTAAATACAAGCGATTCCGAACGCCAGTTGATTTGGAGAGAGGTCGGGACTCGGTTTCATCCCAGTAACATCACGGAAAGAGACCGTTTCGGTGGTCCTGGAGTTGTCGTCTGGGGAGGCATTATGATGGACGGGCGGACTAAGCTCCACGTTTTCGACAGAGGTTCTGTAACTGGAGATCGCTATTGTCAGGAAGTGATCCTTCCCCATGTGTGTCTGTTCCGAGGTGCCATTGGATCAGACTTCGTTTTTATGGATGACAATGCACGGCCACACAGGACTCATGCTGTTGAGGAGCTCCTGGAAAGTGAAGATATCACTCGAATGGATTGGCCGGCGTGCTCCCCTGATTTAAATCCGATAGAACATGTGTGGGATGCTTTGGGGAGACACCTTGCGGCACGATTACATCCTCCTGGGAACACCCGACAACTTAAACAGATGCTGATTGAGGAATGGACACTCTTACCTCAAGAACTGTTGGACAATCTGGTGCTGAGTATGGGGAGACGGTGCGAAGCAACCATTGCAGTAAGGGGAGGGCATATCCCATACTAAGGAACATCTGCTTGCTGTTCTTCCTCTTGGAAAGACAATCATGTGTAACGATACTATGAGTTCAATAAAACCTTTTTTTGTTTGATTCCATACTGTATGCATTGTATTCATTTCTGCGCAACTATGCTTTCGTCATTCTTTCAGAACAAAATGCTGTATCTCATTTCTGAATTTCATGTCTCTCAGATGATTTCTCGTGAAGTTATGGCAAAAAACATACCTGTTGCTTAAGTTTTGCACACCAGTGTATTAAACGATTGCAATTTAAAACCAGCGGGATTGATCTCCCCGAAGCTTCCTCCAATAAAGATCATATCACCCTCATCCCCTACATAACATTTTGCACCTTGGCTGTAATGTAAGGCTGCGAATGCCTTACATAGCATTGATAAATGATAGTTACGAAATATTGATCTTTGGCGTAAATCTAATATTTCTATTGAATCTATTGTACATATATAATTAGGAGCCCTTTTTTCTGACCAACTGGAACCAAAATTTGATACGAAACCATAGCTGTAGTAACAAGATCACATACCGAATTTCATCGATTTAAGTCATTGAATTTATAGTTATTGTGTTTGTAAGCATGCGAAAATAACAATCATGTTTAACCCTTCGACAGATTTGGTTCAAAATTTGATAAAAATCTACAATTTAGATGCTAAAACTGTATACAGAATTTTATCAATATAGCTCTTTACGTTTGATAGTTATCGAGTTCACTTGTACTTGAAAAGTCAGAGAGACTTCCTCTGAAATGGATTTCCTTCAAAATTTAATAGAATTCAACAAATTTAGTCTAAAACATATAAACAAAATTTCAACCGTTTAGCCCAAAGCGTTTTGAGTTAGCGTGTTCACATTCAAAGAGATATAATTAAAAAATGTATTTTTCGGTTACGGGAATATCTGAAACAAAAAGATTCGACATAACCTAGAATTCGAACTTTTTTTTTTTTTTGTCCCAACAATTACAATACTTTTTTTTAATATAAGAAAGTAGAAGGCTACTTCAACCATAAATAGCCTAAGATTTTAGATTTCAAGTATTAAATAGCTAATATATAATATAAATTCCTTGAAGTTTTATCAATACATGATTTGCAACGACTATCGTTTTTACATGTAATAACTGATACTACCACTCAAAAAAACAAAATTGGTTATCCGAATAACATTTTAGAAAATCATCCAAGTACTTTATTTAAGAATAACCTCTAACAAAGAAAAATGAATTTCCAATAAACCAAATGCGTTTCTGACGAGACAGCAAGCTTCGCAAGCAAAACCAATGAAACAGATTAAAAAAAAATGAGATTACAGACGTAAACTTTGAATGGAAAGAAAGGAAAGAAAACAAAACAAAACAAAAAAACAGTTTGCCGCGCTCCAAGCTGGAGGCTGGTCTAACTGCAGCTCTAGCGGCATTGAATTAAAAAAATTGCTCCATCGCCAATTAATCAGTTGTCTGGGCAGTGGTCTTTCGTGAGTGACCTGCGTCTATCTTGCTCTTGATTCATTTCTCACTTATTTTCTTGTTTTTACTACTTCTCTGCTTTTTCATTGAAAATCGAGCTCTCAAAGAGCAAAAGTAAACAAAACCCATCGAACTCTCAGTATAGAAAATCAAGCAAATTACCCGAAACGAAAGCGCAGCCTTAAAAAATAATTTCAAGGGATACAGTCCTGCAGTCCTTGTGGACGAAAGACCATTGCATTAAGTTCAGTCTAAGTACATTAAGTTCCAAGTCCTGCTACATAATGTTAAAATATGGTATATAGTGAGAAATTGCTACAAAAATTAAGCACTTTTTAACACCTAAGGCAAAAAATTAATCACCTTTGTACATGTATATGCAGATATTAGTATCTTTTAAGCTTAGGATATTTTCTGTTTCATAATAATGAATAATTTTTATTGAGAAACTTCATGTTTCTTTTCAACTTTATACATGTATTTTTTTTTATTATTTTAATACTTAATCCTTTATTTGCACAACATCTATTGTAAAACAAAAAAATGTCTTTTGGTCTGATAAAAAAAAAATAATAAATTTTAAAAAAAGATAATGCAAATTATCATTATCAAAAAAATTAAATCAACTTTTATAAGATTAAGCAAGGGTGTATAGCGAAAAATTGCTGTAAAAAGTAAGCAATTAGGTCAAAAAATTAAGTTCCTTTATATATTCAAGCCTATGGAAACATAGGATGTTTTCTGTTTCATAAAAACAGATTGTTTTTTATTGATTTTTTTAACTGTAAATCGGTATTTTTTTTTAAATTTTAATATTTATTTTTGTACTTGCACAAAGTCTTCTATTGTAAACCAAATGATACATTTTTAGTTTAGACAAAAAACAAAAATGATCACAAAAATAAAAAATAAAAAAACTATCATTACTAAAATATATATATGTATATATATAAAATTATCAATAAAAATCTGTAAATTTTTCCAACATTTCTTAAAATTAGCAGTTAATTGGATGGATTTTTGAAAATGTCGATATTGATGCAGAAGCATAGTATAACCAAAAATGTTGTATTTGATTTTCATATATGCAGCAACAAATAAAACCCAGCATGATTTGGATGGGAAGTGTAAATTTCCTCCTACACTAACTCATCATATTTAGCAATCTAGAACATATTATTTGCAGTCTTATAAAACTAAGAATTAAAGCCTTTCAGGATGACTACCATCATAAGATTGACAAAAGTGTCATGAAATTAATGATCCTGCTTTTTATTTAAAGTTTTTTTTAACAGAAAAGAATAGCAGTATTTAGAAATGGCCAAACTATAAAAAATATATATATATTATCGTTTCTTACTTCTGAAGTAACTTCGTTAGTAAAGGACTTTTACGAACATTGCACATTTCGAAAATTTAATACAAAACCACTTTTTAACTTCTGCGCAATATATATTTACTTTAGCTTTAAATAAATTACAAAAAAATATGATTACATATTTTATGACGAAAGGAAAATGATTAACAATTTCTAGTTTTTGTGAATAAGAGAAGAAAATTCATCAAGTAAAAAAAAAAAGTCAGCTTTGTAATTAGAAGCAAAGGGAAAATAAATAATGCCGGTTGATGTATTTTTTAAAAGTATTTCTTGAAGCGCAAGACAAAATATCGCAGTGCCTCAAAATTTAACAACGCTCGTCAAATAAAGAATTTTATTCAGTGAACAGCTTTGAGGTTTCTAAGCTTAAATTAAAGCAAAAGAAAGCCTTTTTTTTACTATTATTATTATTATTATGACGTTAACAGCGGTAAAATCAAGTGACTCAACAATTCGACGAAGCAATGACATTGTTTTGAATTTCACTACAATAAAAATCACTGTTACAAATTGTATCAAAACTAAATTTTCAAAACATATTTAAGAAAAAAAACTTTAAAAAAATACCTTCATTCAAACAAAATTAATAGTACTAAAAAGTTACTTTTTTTTTTTTTTTTTTTTTTTAAGCCTTTCAGACGGTGTCAAAAAAAAAATTCTTTGTGCGATAATATAATTTGATGTCATGGCAAAAACAGGTTAAAATTATATTTTATAATTATTCTATGAAAATTTTGAAAAATCTGTTCTTAGCAGGCTTATAAACAAAGAAGAAACTTCCTGCCAAATTTTATATTCTTAACTTCAATGTTGGATGCATCATTTCTGAAAATGCCGTCATCGATGTAGAAGAACAGCATGACCAAAAAATGTTAGCAAGCAGCAACAAAAAAATTTTCTTCATCATTTTAAAACTGAATCAAAAATTAGAGGATGCACGAATCCATACGTTTTAGAGCTCCTTGAATTTGAAACAATCATTCCCTACTATATGTAACTATCTACTAAACTTCAAGTTCAATGATATCATGATCTGCGAGATTTTGAGATGAGTTAAGAATATCATCTGCGCCAATAGGGAAATCATTGAAACATATTGCGTATACGTATTCCAAAATTAGCAATATATTACAATACATTATAAGCAAGCATTAAATAGGCGATTATTATAGTTTTCCGTGTACTGGAAAGTTCAAGTACGAAATAAATGAGAATCTCTCTTCTATATAGCAAAGATGGTTTAGAAGCTACTACATATAAATTAGTAATAGGAAACGTTTGTAAATACTACCAAACATTTTCTTAGAACTTCACAGTGAACATAATTGAGTCTTATGGAGCAGAATATATACGACGCCTTCGCCTTTTATCTTAGACACGAAGCTAATAGGAGCGGTCTGCAATCTATAAAATATTGGGGGGGGGGGGGAGAATAAAATGATCGAAGGCACTTCTTCCTCAAGATGATAATATGAGGAAGGAAACCCAACTGCTTATCAAATATTATGTCTAAAAATATATGCATATATTTAAAATGAACTGAAACACTATTCAATAACAATTCTGGATCTGATTGAAGGGGTCCATTAAGGGATACAAAAATACAAATATATTTTTATTGAGAAATAATAAGCCCATTCCTATATGAACACTAAACAATATTGTTTGAAGATGTCTTTCCATGAATTCCATATTGCAAGTATAGCATTAAATTTGTAAATCATCGACCAAAAGAATTTTATTGACAGTCAGTGAAATAACTGATAAAATGGGATTAATGGCTAAAACTGTGGGCAGAAGCGGGAAAAAAAAACCAAATAAAGGAATCACCAAATGAATATGAGCACTTAAAAACTCAGCTGGACTTTTTCACTTCTTGAAACTTACATCCTGCACCTACGAGGGTTAAGGACGGTGTCAAACTCAAAACTTCAACGTGATCCTTGTATAAAGAGCTGTCAACACTCGAATTTCCTCATTTGGTAAATTTTTTGGTGTCGATTGAAGGAAACAAAAATGGAAAACGAGTAAAACCAGCTGTTTGTATTTCCTAAACAAAACGCTTCAAATCACAGCCAATGGAAAGAAGATATGAAAATACTTCCGACAAAAACTGCTGCGAAATTATTAAAAACGAAGAAGTTGAAAAACCATCAAATGTAAAAGAACAAAAATATTCAATTTGCGAAAGAAACGAGCCTATAACACAATTTGCCTACGAGTTGAACGTCAATTCTTACTTCTGATAAAGAACACTACTGATGGAAAAATAACTTGGAAAATCTTTAGAGCTATCTCCAAATCAATAGCACGACTAGCAGGCTTAATCACTGAGTTCTACGATTTAAGATTCAAAGGAAATGAAGAAAATAACTGGAATATTTTGCAGAAACATTACTAGCTATACAACTTCTCTATAAGCTGCATGAAAAACAGTTCACATTTACAAATTTTTAAAATTAACTGATAAGTGAATCCAGGAGAATATTGCAGATGAAGAAAAATCAAGGCGGCGATGCAGTAACTGGAGCTTATATCGCGAAAAGTACATTGAAAAAAGGAACAGTTTTCAATTCACAGTGGAATAGCTCTGGCTCAGTCGGAAGAACTTAATAGTGCTTCGAATCTAAAATATTGTAATTTTCACAAATGCCAAGAACATGCGATCAACAATTGCTACAGATGGTAAAAAGAAAGATATTGAAATCTTCGTCTTCAAGGTGTTCGACAAATCTTCTACAACGATGAACGGGATCAATGGAATCAGTTCTATTCTATTATCGAACCAATGGACTTAGATGGTTGTTTGTTGGTTTCGACTTTGATCGGAAATAAAGACTATAAATCGAAAATTTCCGATATAGATAATATAAATTTCAATTTTTCTAGTTATGGTAAATTTTTTAAGCTGACCTTAAAGAATGTTTTATCAGAGCCGAAAATATGTGTAGAAATTTAATAAGTGGCGCAAAGACTGATATAGAGAGATTTAAAATTATTTGGCATAACAATAAAATGATTATGTATGAGAGTAAAAGTAAATATTTTATGACAGTTTCGTCAGTTGGAAAATTGTATGTTGTAACGAGATTATCTGCTAAATATTATGAATCTATAATAACGTTTGTAAATCAAGTAGAAATATTAACCCTTTGCCCTCGGATGGTGACTCTCACTCAGGGTCTTGAAACACGAAGTGATTGTTTCTGCCATCCGTGTGGAAAACCACCACCGATTGAAAGTTTAATATGTTAAAATCAATTTTCTGAAAATTTTATTTGTTCGCCAACCAATGTTTTACCCCATTTTTCTCCAACAAGCATCAACTCAATATCTGAATAAGATCTTTCAGAATAATAGATGGTGAATTTCTATGCGTTTACAAAAGACATGAAAACGAATACAGAAAGATGGCTAATAAATATATTTTAACAACTAAAAATATCGAACAAAAACAAGTACTTTATATTTAACAAAAGTCTTAGAAAATGAACAAAAACAAATCTGTCAAATAATTATCGGAGGCACACTCACTGAATCTGCTTTTCTGAAATCTTTCCAAACCCCATTTTTAATAAAGCAGTTTCGATTATAATTTGTTTAGCGATAACAATATTACCAACACTTTTCCTTGCAGGTATATTTCAAACCTTTTAAGCATATTAAATTAACTAAATGAAGAAAAAATTGATTTATAACGAGAAGAAATTTCGACATATAAAATTGACAAAAAAAAAATGCTTAGTCCAAACGAATGAAACGTTCGAATGATTTGCAACAGCAACTAAACTGTTACTTTAGAATATGATCAGCATGAATTAGATACACATGATTTCGAGATAAAGTTGCTTTTCGAGCAAATTCCAGAGTAAATCATTTCGCTTTATCTTTACAATACTTCCTATTGGAAAAAACTTCAAATTAACAAAAAACATTTATATAAAAAAAAGAAAGAAGTTTGCAGAAATACAATGAAAATATTTCAAGACAGAAGTACAGGGCCGAAAAGAACTATAGCTTGAACTTTTCAAGTTCGATTTACTAAATATCTTTAGGAGATCAAAAACATTACATTTATTCAGTTTTTACTTTCCTGGTTAAAAACTGAATGGAGGATCTTTCTTTATTTTATTAATTTATCTTATACTTAAATGCAAGAAGATCACATTTCTTATTGATGGGCCAGATTCTGGCCGACATCATTTACAAAGAAATAATTCCATATATATCCAAAACCCAAAATGCTAGATGAAAGCTGAACTATCCAATTTATATTATATATTTTATTATTTCTGAAGAATCATAATATGAACTTCTTCTGATTTTCTAAAATCTACACGTGAAAAAAATATTTAAACAATTCGTTGAAATGTAACAAGTTTATTTTAATTGTAATAAATATTGAGATCATCAACTGCAATAATTTTACTTAATTCCTCATTAATTATTAACATTTTTTTCAATAAAATTCACTTCACACATGGATGAACCCACAAAAGTTTTGGGGAGCACAACAAACGCAACCTACTAATCAAGTTCAATTACATTATATCATTTGATAAATGAATAACGTTCCAGTCCTTGATTTTCGTAACAGGTCAATGATGCTATACATAATAAAAGAAGATTAACTTTGGCAGCTTTATCAAGGTCAGGAGCACTTGCCTCAATAGATCTGCTAATAAAGAAATAATAATATATTATGCCTTACCACTCTCTCCAAATTTCTAGAAATTGGATGTCAATCGATCTTGATAGTACATTTAGGAAGATTATCAAAATGCTACTTTAGCTCTCACTTGTTCAGAGATATTACAAAGAAACAAGAGAGAGTTCATTGTCTCTCTTTAATATGGAGTAACTAATCGAGTCATCAATTAAATTTTTTTTGTTAAGATATATCCAGCATTGAACTATATTAAATAAAAATCAGGACTCAAATTTAATTCAATATCAAATCAACTGCTAGTCCACTTCAAAAGTAAATCAAATCGTACTGATAAAGGTGTCAGTAAAACATCTGTTATCAGAGAAAGCCGCTCTTTCAGGAGCATTTACGCAAGCCCGACTATTGCAGGCAGTAGTTCTCTCTAGTTTTGTTCCGCTATTGTCCTAATGTAAATTATTTGGATAACATTATCGGGACAATAATTTGCAGTCGTCCCAACAGGGTCGTTTGATGATCTACTGCAAACGCTCCTTCACAGACTGAGCATACAGCAGATTTTAATTTGTATAAATATTAATTCATTCAAAAAGTTTGTGGTGCTCTCACGTGTATAGATTGCAGTTGAAACTAAATCAGTGGGGATGTTCTTCCCCTAGCTACATACATAATATGATGCATTTTCCGTAATACCTTTTTTTCATATCTATAAGAGAAAGTAAAACACCCTACAAAATAATGATATACTATGATGCAGATTAGAATACTAGTTTTAAATGCAATACTTAATAACATGACTTCAATCTCTTTGAATAACAATACTCGATCGAAATAGTCCCAAAAAAAATCCGATATTCTACAATCTGGTGCTTATCAAAAAATTTATTATTATTTTGAAAGTTAGTGAAGCAGAAGGTGAACGGAATTATTGAGGTCGAAAAGTGCTATGCAACTTCTTGTTACCAACTTATTCAGCTAGTTTCGGAGAAAAAAGATCCCATTTTTCACACCTTTCTGAGAAGATAGAGGAATAAAATTCTCACGTCATATTTCTCAAATCATTTCAATGATTGATTCTCGGCGAAACTAACCAAACTAAAGTTTAACGATGAAATTATGTAATAATTTTTTTTTATCTCATAAAAGCTATTTAGATGGGAATAACTTTTATATTCTACATTTAACAAGACATTTATTATTTTTACATTCTAGCATATAAAGAGTAAATTTCGAAGAATCTCCACGTTTTAGATCTCCTTGAATCGAAATCCTCCGTATGTATGCAAAAGTGAAAAATAAAAAACACATAGTTAGAAGGGAGAAATTTAGAAAAAGGTTTTTATCACCAAAATTGTAGATCTGTGTAAATTTTTGGACCAATCATCAATGGGTTAAACGTCTGCCTATCCGTGTGTATATGAACATGTTATTTCAGCATCGGATTTTAAATCTAATCGGTCCTAAATGCATATTTGATTATTGTCGTAATACAAAGTATAAATTAGCGGAGAACGCTTCCAGAAGTTAGAAAAAATTTTCAAGTAGAATTATGATTGCTAAGATAAATACCGGGCGCGGCATAAATTCGTGCATACTTCAAAAAATCATAATAAAAAAAGTAATGCTCGAAAAAAATTGTGGTTTGCGGGAATATGTTCAGAGAGCCTTTGGATTTCGTTATTTCCATTAAAAAATGTATTTAAAAATGATCGATAGATGGCGCTCACATGGTCATACCGAGACGGTTTATGCAAATCAGGAAAACAGAGCCCAGTAACATTATAGAACATTTTATTTTAACGCAAAAGATGCTCAAAATGACCGCCACCACAAGGTATTAAGCAAGTGAGGCGCGTAACTACGCCTATTACAGCTGCGTATAACATGTCGGCATCGATGCCACTAACGGCCAATTGAATTGCATCTTTCAGTTCCATCAAAGTGGCAGGAGAGCCCCGGTAGACACGAGACTTCAGGTATCCCCACAGCCAAAAGTCCGCTGTAGAAAGACCTGGCGATCGTGAGGGTCACTCATTCTTACATCCTCTGCTTATCACTCTGTCCTTAGTGAATGTGTCTAGGAAAAACGTCTAACGTCTTAACGGAACTAGCAACGTGGGGCCGGGCATCATCCTGCATGAAGGTGATGGAAGATAACGCAAGTCTTTGCTGCAAAGCAGGCATAACGCAGTCTCGCAAAAGCCTAAGATAGCGTTCTGCAGTGACGGTACAGGTTTTCCAACCGGATACAGGACAACGCTCTTCAAAAAAGAAAGGGCCTAGAATGAAGGACGCAGTGAAACCGCACCAAACAGTTACATGTGGTTTGGTCGTGTACGTGTTTAGATTTGATGCTGCCCAGATACGACTGTTTTGCGTATTGACGTCACCTTGCAATGAAAAGTGGGCTTCATCTGCCCACATGATGTTCAGTAACCATTGTGGGTCACGTTCCATTTGTGCGAGCATCCACGTTGCAAAGGCTTGTCTTTTCTCGTAATCTGCTGGCAACAACTGGTGAAATGCCTCTATCTTGCCCGGATGCAGTTTCAAGATTTCGTGCAGAATGCGTCGGATTGACCTTTCCGAAATTCCTGTTGTTTTACCTGCTTCATGTGCACTGGAACTCACCGTTGAAGTCTCGGCTGCCTCATTTCTCATGACACTTTGCACAACAGGGACGCGGTCAATGATGACGGATGGTCTGCCATTTCGTGGACGATCCTCTAATCTTCCCGTTTCCTCAAAACGGCGACTAAATTCAATATCCCATTCAATGAAACTGGGTTTTTCTTCGCCTTAATTCCTTTCACCGTCCGTAGCTGTCGCAATGTTTTAATCGCAGATTCAACGTTCTTATAGAACAGTTTAACCACTAATGCTCGATCCGGTAGCGATAGCAATCTACTGGTGTCGAATGACAGATTCATTTCCAACCTTGTGTTTTATAGCTATACTGATTTGCATAAACAGTCTCGGTATGACATATGAGCAAAATCTATCGGTCATTTTCTAAATACAATTTTTTAATGGAAATAACAAAATCCAAAGGCTCTCTGAACATATTCCCGCAAACCGCAATTTTTTTCGAGCATTACTTTTTTTATTATGATTTTTTGAAGTTTGCACGAATTTATGCCGCACCCGGTATTTTGACGATGGAGTAAACAAACAACAAAAAATCAATAATACGATTTCGAAAAAAAGAAAAGAAAACCTCTAAAAATAAATATTTCCAAAACATAAAAGAGAACGAAGAATTTTTTCTGTTAAGGGGTTTAAAATATTATTAAATGTGGCTATTTTAAAATTCATGAATTATTACTTTCTTTTCGTTAAAAAAGAGAGAGAGAAGCGTAGTTACTGTATTTTCTCATCCAATCGACTAATTAACTAAATGCTTAAGCGATTGGAATTTTAGCAAACCATTCGTTTTTCACAAACAACAATCTCAAAACATGTTTGATTGTTTAATCGAATAAATGATGACCTGAGAAGTCAATTTACCTTTACTTTATTTATATAATTCCAGCATCGTGGATGGACGATTTTTTGATATTAGTTTTAATGTTAAACGAGTGACGAGTTTTTAATGTTAAAATCTTCCTTCATAACAATACTTTCAATTCAAACCGCATTTCTATATCATTATTAAATGAAAAGAACAAATTTTGTTCTTATGTAACAGGTAATGTAAGAAATAAATGGATTCATAGCCAGTTTAGAGATATTGGGGGAGAATTAGGGTGAGGAAGACAGGTACAAAATTTACTTGTATTTGGGAGAAAAATAAGGTTTTATTTTCCAGATTCTCAAAATTTCAAAAGACAAGTGTGGAAGAGCATTCAGAATAAAATCTTTTTTTACAACTTGGAAACAGATTCCAGCTAGTTTCTCAAACAAAATAATAGATAGTTTTATGTTTCTCAAATCTAGTAACCAAAAAAAAGGTTCTTTTGAAATATACATTATCAAATTTGTTTAGGAAAAAGAAGATAATAAATAGATGAACACCAGAGTGTGCCTGCATGGAGCCACCACATTTATATTGATTGGATATCGGCTTCTTCTAATGTACAATGGATGTAGCATTTTAGATGCAATAATATCTGCTAAAAGATTCCGTGCCAAAAATGGCTACATGTATGAAATTTAACAAACATTAAAATTTCTTAAGGAAAAATTCTTTCTGGTTTCACGAATAATTCCTTAGAGACAAATTAACCGCTGTATAAATTTCGTCTAATACACCATGATTATGTATGAAGACATTTAGCAAGGATCGACTAAACTTCGGAAATAACTTTTTTTGTACGTGACAATGTAAATATATCTTTAAAATTGTATTCAATCCCATGTTACAAACGATTACAACTTGATACACACCAAATTATAACCTGCTTTAAAGGTTCGATTCCTTCTTTTCTTATTTTTTTTATGCACCTCAACAAAGGTGGGAATTTTTGTCTAAATTAATTGCGCCCGAGCTTGAAGAGTCATTACGCAAAATGCGCTAAAATTGAAAATAAGCCTGATAGGAACAAATAAAATATATCTTCTATTATTTTAACAAAATGTTAACATTAGCGATAAAAATAATAATTTGATGCCAAAGGAAAAAAAAATGAAAGATTTTTTTTCCCCTCCTCTGCGTTTTATTTTTCTGGGCGATATTTCTATCAATCTTTTCTTAACATTCATTAAAGGGCTTTTGAAACAATATACTTTATTTTGTATGCATACGCATGCATATTTTGTATGCTCGTACGAGTATACTACAGTAGTCTTTCAATCCCTTCACTTGTAAATGTAAATCAGTTTTCATTTATGCAGGCAGCTTAGTATTCTATACAAGTGCTTTTTAATTACATAAAGTTGATTACATGAAGACACAGATCCAGTATAGATGTGCATTACAAAAGTGGAAAGCAAATCGCAGAAATATTCATTCATTTATTTAATATATTTTTAATTTTCGCTATTGTGGTATTTTTTTAATAGTTACGATAGCGATTTATCAAATGCTTTACTATTTCAGATATGAACAGAAATATGAAATCATTAATCTATGGAATAATTATTCCTATATTGTATAGGAATAATTATTCCATGGAATGTCAAAGTAACTAGGTTAATAATCGAAAAATTAAAATCGAAGTTAATTTTTTAACTAAACACAAGAAAATGAATAAGAATGGCAGAGCAGAAAAAGCATTTATGAAACCAAATATATTCACTAGAGGAATAAAATTACTAAATTAGAATTGAAAGTCCTAAGAACACATCTAACTACTGTCGAGAAAACGCATTATACTTAAAAAATTCAAGAACAGAAAAAGGTTTAATTATTGTATTTGTTTTAAGAAGAATAAAATTCATTTCATAAAGACATAAGAAGAGTGCTTTAATTCGTAGAATTATTTGACAAATCATGTATGTCCAATAAAATCAAATCAAATAAAAAATATTTACAATTATTTTAAAATTTAAAAATCACTTCAAAAATCTTGTCTTCTCAGTAACATTTTTTAAACCATGATAAAAATCAAATACATTTGAAATTTAGTATATATTTTGCAATAAAATATTTTTGCATACCTTAAAGAGAAATTCTTACAAAACATTTTTTTTCCAAAAACTTTATTCATCTCAACATCTAGAAGCTTGGAATTTATTATTTTTAAATTTTATTTGAACCGCTTCTGTTCTCATTTAAATGTAAAGAAATGCATAATTTTACATTGCCAAAAATTGTAGTAATCTAGAATGTTAAAATTATTTTGAATGGTTTCCATATGTGCATGGAATCAATGTAAGAATTATTTTGCTACCGAAAAAAATCAATGCTAATTGCGTAATCCAGTCATTCAGTAAGAGTATATTCATGCCATAGCGTATTATGATCATATTCAATGTTAGAATAATAACAATTAAGATAATATTTGTGATTTTTCTGAGAAACCTTGAAAAAATAAAAACAAAAACTGTTCCTGTTACAAAATATGCTAATTGTGCATTAATCATTAATAGTAATAATTTATGTCACACATTAGCATATCTGTAAAATTACATAGTTAAAAACTTGCTAAGTATTTAATAAGAAATTCATTTCTCTCTTTTGTTCATTTCTTGAATTTTATGAGGGGTATTCCATAACTTACTTCTAACTTACCGCAAGCATAGCAACTCTCTACCAGATTTCAAAACATTATTGCACTGGAAAGCATTTTTTAATTTGAATTCTTATTTTTACGTAACATTAAAGTGGGAAGCAATATCTGACACAAAAAAATGTATGATCAATAGCACCCGAGTGAAAGAAAAAAAAAAAGTGTCCACATTTTGAAATTTGTGACTTCTCTCATGTTGTTTTAGAGGAAATATAGAAAACTTAATATAACGTATAAACTACTTTTGGAATGAGCTAATTTTGCATGCTACGATAAAACGACCTATGATTTGTGCCAAAACTTATGGGAGTAAACACTAAGGAAAAGAACTGATTTTGATTAAACTGGATGTTAAAAATTACTTTTAAACTATATATATATAAGCAAAATGTGTAGAATACTTTATATTTTTATATTAAAATATATGAATTCAATAACCATATAATATTTAAAATTATAAGATGAATAAAAATTAATAATTTTATTTTAGTATTAGAGGGACAAAAATGTTTTACTTCATAATATCGACCTCATATTCCTTAATTATAATAATTTTTTAAAAATATCTTTAAATATGATTTATAATAATATGTTTTACTTATAATATTTAAATCAAACCTATTTCATAGTTTCTTCAGATCTTTTAAATCATTTATTTTACTTCCGTTGAAAAGCATCATTATATATCAGATAACTTTTTTTAAATTTAGAATTTTATTTTAGTCTTATGCTATGAAAAGAGAGTATTGATTTTACAACTAAACGAATATAGAATTTCCTTCTCATTCTCTGTTTATTTTAGTATTCATTTATCTGGCAATAACTATTAAGTGAACATGAAATTTTTAAAAATTTCAAAACTTCCTAAGATAGAGTTATTTTTTTCATTATTTATTTCAGCAGAAAATGGCATGGTTTCTCATTTTAAGAGTTAGAGCATCTTAACTATTCATCTGTCTAACTGATTTATGTGATATAACTAGATTAAATATATAATTTCTAATCACTTAATAAGCGCAATTACTGTAATAATTATTAGAATCATAGGTAACTTAAATGGTTAAAAAGTCGTTACATATATTCGGACAACTTTGCCAGATTTTTCTTTTCTTTCCGCAGTTTTATAAGCAAGCTATGAATAATACTTTTTTTAAACGATCATAAGTCTTTAGTCTCGATTCCTAGTTATACATTCTATAGAAGAAAGACAACTTAAATAAACATTCATTTCTTTAAATAATAATAATAATAACTGCTTTAGCAAAATTCTACTAAGGAAAAATTTTGCCATTTATGTAAAAACCAGTAGAAATCTTCAAAAAACATACGGAAAAAGATATTTTTATTCTATGAAAATATTTTACACATTGGTGTTAATTCTTTATTGTAAAGAAAGATAAGCAAAAATATTAAAAATTATTTTTTAAAAATTGAATGTTTAAAATTCACAAACCTGAAAGTCAAAAAAAAAAAAAAGAATTCATACAATTTTATTAAAAATGAATATTTCCCACGGCATTGTAAAGATGGTCAACTTTGTACATTCAATACAAATTTATCATACATGTTTAAAAAATAAAATATTTTCCTTCTGTCATTCGCTTGATGATATTATACTTGATACTACATTTCTCCCTACAATTAAGTGAGCGAGTTTATCCTACAAAATCCTTTTTACAAAAAATTTTTTATAAAATCCTTGATGTACATTTTAATCTTCACAACAAATATTCTAAGCTTAGTTCTGAAGAACCATGTCATCAATCACCTAGGTCTCGTTGACTCTCAACATTTCATGATGTTCGTCAGATGCATCATGTAAAGAAAACGTACAACTAAACTCATCTCTGTTGCTGTTATCATTCCTCTAATTATTCTATTTACGAGTCCCCTAACCCTAATAATGATTTGTACTCAGAAGGAATTAGTATTTTCCTATCAACTGTAAAATTGTGGAATCTGCCTCCTAAGGAATCTATTGCACAAAGTATATCAATAGGCATCGCCCAGTCGGTACAAGAAAGCATTTGTTTGAGTATCTCCTCATCATCATTGCTCAATAAAATCTAGTGTCTCGGTCTCTTCGAATGAAGACACAATTTTTATTTCCAATGATTCTTCGAGGAATATTATCAATTTCAAATGTTTCTTTCCTTATTGATTACAGTGAAGACAGCAATTTGCAACATAGTATCGTCATAATTTTGACATCTATGTTTTCCCAACGAGGTCCTAATACGCCTTGGCCTGTAACTTAAAAACAAACACGAAAAACACACGATTTGAAAAAAGAAGAAGAAGAAACCGCACAAAAATTTGAGAAAAA
>JAPMOR010038707.1:594442-666491 GCA_026543865.1 Argiope aurantia | reverse complement strand
AATCATTTAAGATGACTGCATAAGCAAATTGTTGAACATATTGAAAACTGATTAAAATTTGTGAACAACTTATAAGGATTAAACGTGTAAAAAGGTTGTCGTTAAATGTCTTCTCAGTGTGGTGAAATAATCGGCAAATTTATTAGTTCAGAAACGCAATAAGAAACTAAGCATTTTTTTTTAAACTGGCAAATTGTCTCTATAATATATTTTTTCGCAAATTATTTAATACTTTTAAAATTTTTATATCTTATGGATGCCTTTTTCCTGAACTTTTCATTGTGAGACTATGATAATAAACATTTCAGAATTATACTTGGCATGAGATGTATTTTTTTTAAGAAACTGAATAATTTAAATAGTTGCTATGATTTTTTTAATGATTTTATATATTTATAGTTGTGCATTTCATAAGATGGTAACTTTGATTAGTTTCCGGATATAAGAATCCGCAGCAACTAATTCGTTAATCAATAGAGTAATGTAATTTGCTTAAATATGTCCTTCATAATTGCTAAATAATGAGCAATTATTATAATTTATACATATATAACGCTAACGTGCGCAGCACAGAAATCGGGCTTATAACTTATTGCCAAATGGCAGCAGTCAAATATAAACAAATCGATATCAATATGCAAATATACAGTAGTAGTATCGAGTACAAAAGGTATAAATGGACAGTGCATTGGTAAAGCTTTCATTTGTATCAAGTGATTCATGTGAAAAGGTTTCTGGCATGATTATGACCGCACGTCTGGAATTAAACTTTGAACACGGAGTTGGAGATGTAATTAGACGCATGGGTCATTCCATTCCGGAAATCGTTAGGGAATTCAACAGTGCGAAATCCACAGTGTCAAAAGTATGCTGAGAATATCTAATTTCAGACATAACCTTTCACCATGGATAACGCAGTGGTCGACCACCTGCACTTAATGACCGAGACCAGCTACTGTGTGAGTGGAATTGTCAGTGTTAATAGACAAGCAATACTGCGTGAAATAACAGAAGGAATCAATATGGGACGTACGACGGGCGTGTTCGTTAGGACAGTGCGGCGCAATTTGGCTTTAATGGGCTATGGCAGCATAAGACCAACTTGACTGCCTTTATTAGCAACGCCTCTCCTGCAGCTTAAATTTTGTTCTAATAGTACATCTAAAAAGTCAATGTAAAAGTAGATTTCTCATAATATTTTTCAAAGAACAAAAAAAAAATCAATCTAAAAGCTGGATTTCACAATTGCTTGCGTTTTTATTTTAAAAACTAAATCAAGAAATATCATTTTTTTTTTGTCTGGGAAAAAGTCAAAAATTATTGTAGAAGACGGGTTAAACAGTACGCACCTCTATCTGAAGCATAAGTAACATTAGAATTTAATTAGTGCATTAACAGTTATAATTGTCTTCTGCCGAGGTAAACTGCATGAATTTTGCTACCTTTAAATTATATTATTTTACATGGAAATGTTTCAAAATGTTAAAAACAAGAAACTGTTTTTTTTTTTTTTTTTTACAATTTTTGTATTATTTTAGTTCTTCTGAATTCATAAAAACATCATGTTCATTTTTATCAAAACTCTGTTCTTCTTAAGTCTGTACATGAGGAAAGTATTTTTATATTACTCTATGTATTAGATGTTAAGTGAAACATAAAGAGTTCGATTTGGAATCGAGTTTCAATTTTTTAGGTTCTGGAAAAATTATCCTCATATTTATGAATTCACAACTCAATTTTTTTAACTACAAAATATAAAGATAAAATAACTATTATTCGGATCGTTTTCCCTTAAGTCAGCGTTTCTCAACCTTTCAGTATTCGTGGCCCAGTTTTCAATCATAATTTTCATCGCGGCCCCCGCTTAGAATAAAATGTATGCAACAATAATGTATATTGAGTAATTTGGATTCTGTTTTTAAATTATTTTTAGCTAATTGCCAAAACAAGAGTAAAAGCGAGCCAACGTTGGCGAGAAACCACATCTTGCATTTTGGAAAAGCGGGCGGTGAACAGATGAAGCGAATGAAAGCGGAGAAAATTTAAATATTATATTTGAAATGAAAGCCAAACAGGAAGATAATGTTAAAAGAATATGAAAGTAGAAAAATTCGTCAATGAAAGTTAACCTAAATGGGGTGAGCTAAATTTAGAAAGTGGGAATACATTTTTTGAATAATAAAAGAAATAAAACAGAAGCATGACAAAACAAAAGTGAAAAAAACAGCAATGTTTGTGGAAGGGAATCCACACGACTGATGCCGTCTTGAGCATGCGCGGAGCAAATGTTTTCTCATAGGAAGAAGGAAAATATTCGATAACGTAAGTTTCAATTCCAGCCAGTCTCATTCAAGTCGATCCTTTTATCGCTATTTAATCTATCGTGAATTTGTATGTTATATATGTTTTCGAGTTAATTGCAATTCACCATATTAAATATTTACGGCAGCAGATTTATGCAGACTTATGAATAAATTTTTAAGTGGAAGTAAGCAAGCATTAGACGATAGTCAAGCATCAACAAGTACACAGATGAGCATGGTTCCAAAATAAAATCAAGGAAATATTCTCAATTTTGGATTTACCAGTACTGAAGTAAATGAAGAAGAAAGGCCCCTGTGTATCATTTGCTCAAAAATGTTGGCCGCAGACAGCATGAAACTTAACATGGGTTTATTAACTTAATAACAGCATGAGTTTATTAACAGCAGCATGAGTTTATTAACATAAACAGCATGAGTTTATTAACATAAACAGCATGAGTTTATTAACTTAAATGACATTCGGAAACGCTTCATAGTGAGTACGTCAACAAATCCAGAAAATTCTTCGAATTAAAATTAAAATCATATAAAAAGCAAAAGTCATTTTTTAAAGAAACTTTGTCTGTGAATAGAAAAAGCTTTAACTGCATCTTACAAAGTTTATATAAAATAGCCAGATGTAAAAAACCTCACACCATTGATGAAGAACTTATTTTGCCAGCAGCAATTGAGACTGTAGAAGCTATGTTAGGAGATAATTTTTCAAAACAATTGCAGTTCATACCTCTTTCAAATGATACTGTTGCCCGTCGAAGTGGCGATATATCTGAAGATGTAGTGTCAGCTTTTCTCGAAGTTGCGTGACAAATTATTTTCAATACAATTTGACGAAGCAACAGATAGTAATAAAGATGTTCATTTAATTGCCTATGTTCGAATTTGTGATATTTCAGCAGTAAAAGAACTACTTTTCTGCAAACCAATAGATCTCAAAACATCAACACTCGCATTATTTGCTATTTTAAATGATTTTATGTACGACGCAAACACAGAATGGAAAAATTGCGTCGGAATATGCACCGATGGTGCTGGTTCAATGTCCGGAAGATTCCAAAGTATACAAGCACTTGTAAAACAAAATTCGCCTCTGTGCACACATTGCATGATCCACAGAGAAGCTTTGGCATCGAAAGAAGTAAGTCCTGCTCTGAATATTGTGTTAACTACGGTTGTAACCGTAGTAAATTATATAAAAATGAGACCCCTGAAATCGAGAATATTTTCCGCACTTTGTAAAGACATGGGTTCAGTACATTCAGCGTTACTATTTTATTGCGAGGCAAGATGGTCATCAAGTGGGAAATTTTTGCAACGTATTTATGAATTAAGAGAAGAAATCGCCATTTTCCTAGAAGAAGAAAACAGATCGGAGGCCGAGAATTTTCGCGATAGTTTATTTGTGATGAAATTGAAGTACTTGGACGACATATTCGAGAAATTAAACAACTTGAATCTTCAAGGAGCAAATACACATATGTTGGATACGAGTGATAAAGTTAATGCTTTTTGTAGAAAATTGGAATTGTAGAGCAGAAATTTAAAGCAAAAAACCTAACAATGTTTGTAAATATGGATGATTGTACTGAAACTCATATTGCTGAACATGTAAAAGTTGTTTTTGTAACCACTGAAAATCATTTAGACATGATGGCAAAAAATTTTAATAAGTATTTTCATGCTGACGAAAAACTGATGGCAAGTTATGAGTGGATTAGGGATCCATTTCATAAGATTCCCAAAGAACTCTCAATTGATGAGGAAGAAAAATTCATAGACTTCACGACAAGTGGCGAAACTAAAAGACAATTTAGTAATAAATCACTATTTGAATTTTGGGCAGGAGTAAGGATGATTTTTCTGCACTAAAAACCAGGACATTTCACATTCTATTTCCATTCAACATTCTACCTTTGGGAAACTGGATTTTCTGCTGTGGCTGCTTTGAAGACAAAATATAGAAACAGAACAGAGAGGGCTATTTCTAATATTAAGCCTTCCTTCGAAAAACTTTGCTCTGTAAGACAGGCCCAAGGAAACCACTAATAATTATTAAATTTGTTTTTAATTTAGTATGTTTTGATTAAGTAAATTTTGATTTAGTAAGTTGTTTTAATTAAGTTATTAAATATGTCGAAATGTATTTTGTTTTCTATGTGTATGTGTATTTCCCTTTCAGTCAGTTGATCATTTTTTAAAAAATAATATTTTCTCTTGGATATTCTCGCCCTCCCCTCAAGTGTGCTCGCGCCCCCCTAGGGGGTGCGCCCCACAGGTTGAGAAATGCTGCCTTAAGTACATGAATTCAAGCCTCTTTAAGAAACTGTGAAATGAAGAGATAATAATAAGCTGCTTTTTCAAACAACAGGAAAAAATATTTTTTAAAATGAAAACAAACATGAAATACACTGGTGTGCAAAACGTAAGCAACAGGTATGTTTTTTGCCATAACTTCACGAGAAATCATCTGAGAGACATGAAATTCAGAAATGAGATACAGCATTTTGTTCTGAAAGAATGACGAAAGCATAGTTGCGCAGAAATAAATACAATGCATACAGTATAGAATCAAACAAAAAAAAAGGCTTTATTGAACTCATAGTATCGTTACACATGATTGTCTATCCAAGAGGAAGAACAGCAAGCAGATGTTCCTTAGTATGGGATATGCCCTCCCCTTACTGCAATGGTTGCTTCGCACCGTCTCCCCATATTCAGCACCAGATTGTCCAACAGTTATTGAGGTAAGAGTGCCCATTCCTCAATCAGCATCTGTTTAAGTTGTCGGGTGTTCCCAGGAGGATGTAATCGTGCCGCAAGGCGTCTCCCCAAAGCATCCCACACATGCCCTATCGGATTTAAATCAGGGGAGCCCGCCGGCCAATCCATTCTAGTGATATCTTCACTTTCCAGGAGCTCCTCAACAGCATGAGTCCCGTGTAGCCGTGCATTGCCATCCATAAAAACGAAGTCTGATCCAATGGCACTTCGGAACAAACGCACATGGGGAAGGATCACCTCCTGACAATAGCGATCTCCAGTTACAGAACCTCTGTCGAAAACGTGGAGCTCAGCCCGCCCGTTCATCATAATGCTTCCCCAGACGACAACTCCAGGACCACCGAAACGGTCTCTTTCCGTGATGTTACTGAGATGAAACCGTGTCCCGACCTCTCTCCAAATCAACTGGCGTTGGGAATCGCTTGTAACTGTTGGATATTCTGGTGCTGAGTATGGGGAGACGGTGCGAAGCAACCATTGCAGTAAGGGGAGGGCATATCCCATACTAAGGAACATCTGCTTGCTGTTCTTCCTCTTGGACAGACAATCATGTGTAACGATACTATGAGTTTAATAAAGCCTTTTTTTTTGTTTGATTCCTTACTGTATGCATTGTATTTATTTCTGCGCAACTATGCTTTCGTCATTCTTTCAGAACAAAATGCTGTATCTCATTTCTGAATTTCATGTCTCTCAGATGATTTCTCGTGAAGTTATGGCAAAAAACATATCTGTTGCTTAAGTTTTGCACACCAGTGTATATCGATTCGAATATTAAATACAATTTTTTTTCATTCAAATCTTATAATACTTTAATGTTTAAGTATTAAATCAATTCTCTTTTGAATTTTATGCACCTTTGATTGTTTAGTAGTAAAAAAATAGTTATTTATTCAATAGTAATACCTGTGGCGGATTTTGACAATATGAGGTCACAGGCGTTGAAACATTTTGAGGTCCTCTTTGAAAAACTATAATGATGACAAGAAAGTAACGGGAACTAAATTTATGTGAACTTTTGGCTTTATTTTCAAGCTTGTTTTCAAATGTCGTTTTATAATTAAAACGTTTTATAATTCCTGCATGTTATTTAACGCATTTTCAGTTTTTATTTTTCTTCATTTGTACAGAAAATATACCTTCTATTGACGTAATATTCGCATGCATGTGTGTATTTTAAGTGTGTAAAGCGGGATTTTATGAATTATATTTGATTTGAAACAAGAATCCGAGAGTTCCTAACCGATTTTTATTCTTTATAATTTGAAGGAAATGGTCCCATTTTAATACACTATTAAGATCCTTCGTCCAAACTCTGATGAGTACAGAAGAATAAATAGACAAAAAGTAGGAAAGAAAGGTTGAGAAAATATGTTAAACTTATATAGTTTTAGAAAAGAATTTGCCAGGGCGGCGTTTTGAGAATTAATACATTCCATGAGAAAACTACGATCTCGCGCAACTCAGAAGTTAAAGATATAAAAAATATTTTTCAGAGAATAGTTCAGTTACAAATTGTAACACACACACATTATATATCTTACTTTCCAGTATACTCTCTAATACAGTTATCACTTACCACCCCCATAAAATCGTGAACATTGGGCAATACCATCATCACCACAAATGCTCAGATCTTTATTTTCAGAGACTGCATATAAGTTTTGTGTTTCATCGTACGGTGAAAAAAAAAAATCAACTATGCATTGAGAATGCCTTTTTTCCAATCGATTAAAATCAAAATTTAACACAGAATGCAGTTATAATATCGCGATTACATATAAGATTTCATTGATCTGAGTCGTGTTTTTAAATTATTGCATTTACTTGTACGCAAAAGTACAGTACAAATAAACGGTCAATTCTTTGATGGATTTGTTTCAAAACTCAATAAGTATCTAGCTTTAGATATTAAATTTGTGTACCGATTTTATTCGAATGAATATAGCTAGCTATTTACAGTCTATCGTGTTCACTTATACTCAAACAGCCAAACAGACAGACTTCATGTCAGTGAATTTTATTCAAAATTTGAAACCTATTTGTCGTAAAAACCACGCAACTAAATTTCAATCTGTCTAATTCAAGAAGATTTTGAGCTATTGTGTTCTTAGATCTATAGATGGACATAATTCTCAAATTGTGCTTTATGGACTCGGGGAAGTTTGAAATGTTGAATTTGTCAAGATTTCGAATTGAATTTTTTAACGATTTCAATACTTTCTCTTTGAATACTTCGTTAAACTAGAAAATAAAAAAAATTTGCTCGAGTTCATAAATCACAATATTTTTTATGAATAATAAATTTTAATATAAATAGAGGCCCCTGATGGGAAAATTTTATATTCTTTCTAATCTTCGAACTGAAATAAACAATGTCAACTTTCTATAACCCGAATGGAATATTCTATAATCTAGCATATTTCCTGATAAAGAAATATTAAATAACAAGCAAATTCAAACTGAAATTAAATTTTAGAGGGAGGTACAAAAGTGTATATTAGGTAGCATTAAATTCATACTTTTGATATAGTAATACAAGAAATGAAAAAAAAAAGTAAAATTTTACAAACATAGAAACAGATATTGAAAACCATCAGTGTCACTTTTATTACTTTTAATTGGAAAAACGTGTCTATAAAATTTTGATAACATAACTTTCAATAAATAAACTGGACATTTGTCTCATACTATTCCGCAAATAGTTCTCGACTATTTTAGAACAGAAAAAAAGGTCTCTCACAACTTGCATTATAGATTCGGCATGGCTCTCCGTTAGATTTCAATTTGGAGAAAACTAAACAAAAAGCAATCTAAAAATTTTAATCACCGTTTATAACTTAATAAATTAAGAATGCTTCTATTAATTTTTTTTTTAATGTAGTAATATTATTCATCAATTCAAGTGATCTGGCATTATTGAAACTTCGCCTTTAGCAACGATGACATTTTTGAGGGAGAAAAATCAAACCTCCTCATTACTGACAACTCTGATTCAAGCAGAAAAGAAAAATCGCACTATAGATTCGATTATTTATGTAAATGATTATTGTACAAAATGAATCCTTTTCATTGGATAAGCAAAAGACTGGTAGATATTATTTTAGCTTTAAAGATACTAACCGCCCTTCATATTAAAAGAAATCATTTAACCGTTTCAACTACTTTTGACCAACTGCATTTCACCAAGATAAATGAAATAATATTTTAAAGCATTCTTGCGCAATCAACATTGAGCGTACTGACTAATTAGTTATGTATGCAAAGAGGCGAATAAAACTGACATAATCTGTCTGGTTGTTAAGGGGCGAGGGTTGCTCTATAGTTTTATTTTGCAGCAACTCGCAAAATGGTGTGGTAGAGCGGAACAGGTGATTATTGATGACTTATCAAGAGAATATGAACTTCCTGTAAAATAGAAATTGGCAAAATCTAACTGGTGGTTGAGGTTGGGTGTCTGGTCAATTTGTTTCCTTATTAACTACAGATTGTTAGTTTAATAATACCGTTTTTTGCCATATCATAATTAGAAACTACTGAAAAACACGGTTTTGGGTAGCCTGTTGTTGTTGTTTTTTACTCCGATTCCTGCTATCGGATGTTGATGCATTCCAACGTTTTTAAAACAAGCTACTAACAATCACACTTGAAAAGTATATAACTTTATCAGATATTTCATTTGGAGAAGGCAAGACACACAAAAATGTGTTCCTACTTAAACCCGCACTGACTTTATCAATTGCAGAATATGACACATTATTAGAAAAATTAAACTGACATTCGCAATTTACTAAAGAAGGAATTTGAAATGATTTTTTTTTCAAAACTTGAAAATCAAATACAATCAAGTGAAATCAAAGCGTTTTCGTTGGCAGGTTAACAGACAATCCAAAAATGTGTTTTTCGGAGGTTTAAATTGAACTGAGCGCGAAGATTGGAAGAAAATTCAAATTCGAATTTTTGGTGATTACAATTCTTTCTCTAAAAACTTCGTACAAGAGAGTATAAAAAAATAATTTTATTGGAATTAATTTAGATTGGTATGTTTTGGTAAGAGAACAAATAACCTATAAGTAACTTTGGAGCATCATATATTTTGCTTCACTTTTATTTTTGGAAGCCTTGAATCATTCAGTGAATCACTTTTGAAAGCCCGTGATAAATTAAATACTCATTTTCCAGCATATTGTTAAAAAGTTTTGAATTTCTGTTGCATGGAGCATGATTATATGGAAAAACTAGATCCCTTTCATTTACTTGATTTGAAACTGCTTGAAGTAAAAATACTTAATTATTCACTAAATGTTGAAATATAATTAGAAAATGCTCTACAAACAAGTAATAACGTGCAAAAAAATAACGACGAGTTGAAATTACTCGTGTTAAAAACTAACTCGTGAATTTTCCTAAATACATACACTTTTTCCTAAAAAGAAAGGCAAAAAGCAAAAGATGAAAAAAGAATCAAGTAAAAGAAAGGGATCTAGTTTCTCCATATAATCATTATTTCTCTAAACTGAGATTCAACCTTTTCCACTGATCTCCAGATTCATTGAGATCCGTTAAGCATTGAAAGATCAGACAGAGCAAAGAAAATATATAATTGAGCAGATCTAGCGTAGTTCTAAAGCATGGCGAAACATTTTTTTCCCCAGCCAGACAGAAAGAAAATAATAAGCACCTGGGGAAAAAAACACTTTTAAGACCCTTATATAATGACCAGCAATTATGCAATTTTTAATTAATAAGCAATTTTTAAGGACTTACTGACGCTATTGCACCTTGATTACACCACACATTTATAGGCAATTGCTACTGGCGGTGAACCTCTCGAACAAAGGGTGGATTTTTTGTCGTTCCAAAAGTGATAATTTGAACACTGTTTTTTATTTCGATTAAAGTTATACTCGTCTGTTCAAATTGCATTTTTCAGAAAAGAACGATTTGATTTTATCTAAGACAAAGCACAGTCATAAAATTCTAGATTTCGAACCTTTAAGTTATTCGTATAACTGTTGTAACTGTTTATCGACTCGACGAATATTTTATGGATGTCAGTTATTATATTGAAATTACCTCTACAATGTCAGTTTTGAAATATTGAGTTCTGGATTGACTATTCGTGCACTAGCATAAGAGTAACAAGAACAAAATGTTAAAATGTCAATTTCTGCATCACGTGTATTATCACATCAGCTCCATCCTTCCTCTCCGGGAAAATAAGAATCTATAGCCGCAAAACCGTTCTGTAAACCCACTTATGGAATTTCGGAAAACCACAATTGTATTCCTTTCATCACAAAATAACCAATTGAGAATCATTGTTTTGACTATTCTGACCTGTCAAAGCAATGCGTCCATTAAATAAATCATAACAAGATGAACTATGATCTTCAATGGAATCGAGATTCAAAGGCATAGGCATCTATGTGGATTCATTCCCCCTCCCCCTCCTTTCTTTAGAAAATTGGCGGGAGGGGAAGGAGGCCAATCAGCCAGCAGCTGCGAGAGAGATCATAACTGAATCCATTTGAATAATTCGGAATTTCTTCCGATGTTTGTAAACACTAGAATACAATGACTGAGAAATACATTTATTCGGATTTATCTGTGAAATAATCAAGTACCCCAATTAATCGTTTACTGAAGGCAATTAAATAAAGCATGAACTGTTCAAGCATACGTACTTTGAGTAAAATTCCACAAAAATACCCTTTCAACAAACTCTAGATTAAGACCATTAATAAAATTCAAACGAATCAGCATGGCAATATCTCCAAGGAAACTTCTTTTTTCTGACCCATGAATTTCTTATTTCGTTTAAACATATTGAGACTTCCAAATGAATGAAGATACAAAAATAATGCCAATGATTACGGTGAGTTAAAAAACTACAGCATTTTAGATGATGGGGGTTGGGAGGTCCGACATTGCAGACAAGTTACAAATACAAACAATTTTCAGCCAAGAGCAACTGAATCAGAAATATTGTGAAAACTGATTCATTCAACAAAGAAAATTCATCTTCTATATCAAAATATCAAATACATGAAATTTTCACAGGGAATAAAAATTTAGCGAGCAGAAAAGCAAAAGAAAAAAAATATATAACTTTTTTATAAACTTATTTATATCAATTTTTTCCAACACAAAGAAACTTAACAAAATAAGCGGAGGTCAACCGTGACGAATGGATTTCTTTGATGGTCACATAACAACAACAATAAAAAAATGTTTTTGTCACTCCCTTACAAAAGGAAAAGGAATTGCAGACTAACAGAGAGGAAGGAAATGCAATTAATTTGACATCATATGAAGTTACGGGGTTAAACTCAGAAAGAGAATTTCAACAACGAAATGAATGTGCATAAAATAAGAACAAACAAAGAAGTGGGATTTTATTGCGATATTTCAAATTAGCACTCTTGAACCTGCGATTAGAAAAATTAAAAAATATTTTTAACCAGAATGATCAACTATGGAGATTTTTCACCAGGACTCTTTCTCTGAAATTTGAATTACCAAACAATTTTGACGATTTACATGCATTTTATTATAGTCAAAATTAATTAGAAAAACCTTTCATTGTCTGACAATTGGAATTAAAAAGACTCATTCAGAGATAGCAGCCAATAGACAAGATACAGGCTTAGAACATAAAATAATGAAATGCGCCAAACATAAACACCCTGAAAAATAACATAAGTATGAAAAACTGAATAATAAAAGGAAAAAAAATTATACAAAAAATGCTTCAGATATTAAGAATATTGTAGAATTATTATATAAAAGAAAATAAATCGATCTCAAGAATAATAAAATTTGATTCTAAAATGTATCATATTTGAAACTGACACGGATTCTCGTTACGATCTGCATATTTTTTGCAATCCAAATTAAAAGCGGCTTGAATTTCTAGTCAAAAAAAAGGGAAAGAAAAATTTTGCTCCTGATTAAATATATAAAATATTTGTTTGTTTTTTTTATTAGAGAAATTCAAAGATTTCCTTAGCCATAAATTATAATTCTTTCCATTAAATACAAATTTTCTGCTATTAAAAAAAAGAGAGGGAGAAATAGATTGTTCACTTATAAAAGTACCAAAAACACTGCTTATAATAAAATTTCACTCATCCATTATTATTTAATGTTTCATTTTCTAGCGTATATGTGCCTTCGAGATAATGAAAAAAATAATTGTCAGAAATATTTGATGTAGCAACTTTAAAACCTAGTTATTGATTGAATTGAACCTAATATTTTGAAAGATCTCAACAATAGATGATGCATTCCTTTTGTTTATAAAAAATTAATTATTCACAGTAATTTCGTAGCCAAGCAAAAAATACAAAAGGAAAATTTAGTACGATTATTGGTTAAGACTACGTAACTATAACAGTTTGTACGAATTTTCAAGGTAACACGGGATTAATTATTATTTTTGTAATTTGAAAAATCATTATCAGCTCCTAGTTTATGAAACATCTTGAATTAAAATATTGCTATTTTTTAAAAGGTATCATCTTTTTATTTCCCATATGTGCAATAGACCCACTTATAATCGTGAGAAAAATTAAACGTAATAGGAAAAGGATAAGTAATTTTCTTCACTATACTTGTTTCTAACAGATGAAGAAAAATGAATACAAACTGTCAATCGAAGCCCGCTAATAAATGTTCCAATTTTATTCAGATTAATCATAACTATATGAAACGTTATCAAATCATGGTATCATTATGAAATATCATAATCAATTGGAACACTGCCTTTGACATGAAAAGCCATTATACTGACAAACTCATAAAAATGCAATTAAATGAAAAATGAGAAAGAAAATTTTATGGAGAGAATGTCATAGAATATTGCTCCTCAGAAGAGGAAATATTCCATAATATTCAAAATACCTTTTCTTTATTGACGCTTATTTCCCTTAATATTATATTTTCTTAGTATTCGCAATTTATATTTGTATTTTTAGATTTTTCAATCTTTCCATTTGAATGTTGTGTTTGCAAATGACAAGTAAGGAAAATTTTTTCTTCTTGACAGTCAGTTGAAATTCTCAGCAATAGTTGTGAAAGTACCTCGCATAACAAACATAATTCATTCCTGAATATCGCTCTTAATGCGAAAAACTCGTTGAGCGAAACAATTTTTTCCATGCATTCCATTCCAAAATACTAATACAAATTTATAATAATGATTTATGCTTTGCCTTTATGAATGATGCATGCTTCTTTTTACAAGAAAATTGTAAAAGGCATTTGCGAAAGTCAGATCACAGCATTATCATTATATGAATTTCTAGTGTGCAAAGCTCCCTTATCAGAGGAATGCTTCTAAACGTACGATGTAATAATTTCCCATGCTTTCAACACCACTCTTATATCATTAAAAGGTTGTTTTGTTATTTTTTCCTCTCCTGGCCAAATCGCCCCCGCAGCTTTTCACTGGGAGACAGAATGTGGCTCTATAAATTTTTTGGTAGGTCTGGCTATGTTCTTCCACCAGCACATCGATGTCGCTGCTATTCATCTCTAGTCCTATAATCTTAGCCAGTGTAAAACCTCGTCAATAAAGGCACCACAGACACTTGCTCAAACTCCCCAGTCACATTCGACAACGCTAGCCAGCCAAAATTTCTTCCATGTAATTATAAGGGTTATCTTCAAACAAGCGCTCAACACATATCGATACAAGCAAATCCAGCATATGACGTCATTGTTTCGTCTCGCCATTCGTTCTAAGAAACATCGCTCGTTAAAAAACGCTTCTTTTTTTTAAAAAACTTGTTATGCGAGGTGCTCGTTAAATGAGGTTTAACGGTATACTGTTAAATTATGATTATGAAGCGATGTAACACGTCCTCTGGGAAGAAGCCAGAAACAAAAAGAGAGTGGACAAGGCCTTTATGCATTCTAAATAGGACTTTCCACACAATTTCAAGATGAAACAAAAAATAGTCGAGTCTACAAATTGGTGGAAACTAGTGATGTTATTCGCATGGCCACATCGCTGTCATGCAGTTTTAATTACAGTAATTAGATTTCGAGATACATTGAAAAAACAAAAAGCCAGTGGGACTTAGAAGTACTTTTATGCTTAAATTTCAGTGGTGAGAAAATGAATTAATTTTTAAGGCGTGAAAAAATTTAATAAATCAAATTATATACACACATATATATAACAATGACTTGGGCATTTAACAAGACACCTGAAGTGAAAAAATTCCTTTCTACATCTATATGTATCGAGAGTTTTTTTTTTTTTTTTTTTTTTTTTTTACAGCATCATAAAAACGAAAGCTTTTGTTAAAGTAGTGATAAAGATCTTTCGTTTTTGTGCTGAAGCAAGGATGTGATCAGTTGATGATGATGTCGTGTCCGCGTTAACACGGAAAAGGGGTGCAGTAGCTTCTGAGGGTAAAGACCCCTGAGCACCAGAGGGCAGAAATCTGACTTCTAGCTCATATGAAAATGACTCATACACTCGCTTGCACAGCCCCTTTTTACAAGGGGGGGGGGCTCTTTCACATACCTCACAGATAGAAGAGCATCCATACCCGAACCAGGACTCGAACCCGGGACGCCCAGATCACGCGAAAGAAACGCTACCCCTAGGCCAGGACGCCGGCGATGTTATCGGTTAATCATTAAAAACTCAATCTGGAAAATTAAAAATGCCACATTATATTTTAAACGTAAGACTGCAAGTAGAGATACACATAAGCAACGATAATATGAATTATTAACAGAAATAAGTATCTAAGTGCTAAAAAAATTTAATGCTGTTCTACAAATTGCATCCTTTTTTGACATGCGTTTTAACAAATTTGTTGTTATACATGTCAATGAACATCTACATTGAAATAACTTGAATTAAAAGAAACCAGAAAGCTACAAAAATTGTTTAGTCGAGAACAATATTTTTTTAATTAACTTGCATGCAAATGCTAGTTTTCTTTTAAAGGTGGATCAACTGACAATGGAATAGTAGACGAAACATATGAGTAGTGGTAAAAAGGGAAGTAAGAAAGAATCTTTATTGCTGACGGAACTTGCCCTTAGTACAAACGTCGTTTTATGAATTCCAAGTATTCCCTTAGGACAGGGATGGCGAACCTTTATGGATCAACGTGCCATTTTTTCTGAAGAAATGTCTAATGAGGTATAGAGGTGTCATCAAATAATTTTGGCCTGTGATTTTTGGGAAGATAATAAAACTAAATACTAACAACTCAAAACTTTATTTACTACGAAAAAATACATTTTGCATTGTATAATAGTAAATGTTTTTTATACGTGTAATTCAAATTAAAGTAGCATTAATGTGACTTCTGTTGTTGCAGATTAGATGACAAATAACTTATATATGGATTGTAAGATGTTCAAAATGCACGCTGAATTGGAGTCATCTGCCAAACGGTTTCTAAGCGAGTCTTTAATGTTATTCCTATTTGAAAATGACTCGCAGCCATAAATGAAAATATGCTTAAAATAGAATGAGCCAGCTTCTTCAAACAGTTAAATGTTTCAAATGTTGCTTGTTAAACTTTCTATTTCAATCAATTCCAACTTTTTCCTGGTTTCAATAAATTTTTGAATCCATATTGAACTAGACTGGAAATCAATCAGATGCATTTCAAATTCTTCGATTTCCAGCCAATCGAAGTGGGACAAATTCAGTTTATCAAATGAAGTCGCATGCAAACCGTACAATGCAAACCGTTTTGATCGGCGGCGTGCCCAAAATATTGTTTCGTGTGCCATCGATGGCAAGCGTGTCACTGGTTCGCCGTCCCTGCTCTAGGAAGTTCAGTGACAGGACCCTTACTTCCCTGGGAAAGATGAGAATTTATACAAGTAATATCAAATCGACATTTTGACTTATTTTCCCATTTATCCTCATGCTAGTCTATTTAACAATCAGTTCAGAAATCAATATTTCAAAAACGATAAAGCATAGAATATTTCAACGTACTAACAGCACTCGTAGACTCCATGGGCAACTTACAATTAGATTATGACCACGTCTAGAGTTTTGCAAATGGACCTACTTCAGGCAGAATCAAATTCTTCCGTCCTATCAAATGTTGATAAGTGACGCTTTAATCGCGATAGAACAATCATTCGTCAAAACGATTACGAGAAAAACCGAGTCTTCGTGCGGAAGAGTTTATAAACAGTGGCAATTTTCTACAAATGTGTAGTGTGGCATATTTACAGACTGGTTCGTTGGTTCTATTTTCTACAACATACTGAAGGGGATAAATATATTCAGTTACTTTTGAATGCAATTGCATCTGAACCTGAATGAACTGCTTTTGACAATATTTCTACATGTGTGATTACAATTAGACGGTATTCCACATCACCACTAGTCAGTTGTAAGACAATGTAAAATGGAATTCTCTAACAGGTGAATTCGTTTGCAAGGACCTGTTGAATTCCCTTCTTGATCACCTGACTTGACGCCTCTTAACTTTTAGTAATGGACTAGCTAATGTTACTAGCACGCTTTCTGTAGATGTATCAAACCTTTACCGACGAATTCCTGTCTATATATCACAAGTGATTAACTGGATCGCGTATGTGCCAATATTGTTAGAAAAGTGAAATTTTGTATAGATATAGATGTTAATTTTGAGCAAGTTTTAATAAGACTTTAATTAAAATATTTGGTTATAATATTGGTTAATATAATATAAATGCCTTATCTCATTCCGCCCTTTTAATATCTTACTGTGATATATGTATTATCTCTGAAATGTACAAAGAAAGATTCGTCTGAAATACAAAAAAAAATATCTAAATTAATAAATTTGCTCTTTTTATATTTCAGCAAAATTTGCAGATAGAAATATTAATTTTTGTGTGCTGGAAAAAAATTCCATAATGACACTTTTCACCATGGACACCGTATAAAAATATAATAATATATTTTTTTATTATTATTCGTCTCCACAGAAATCATGGAATTGTCTACATTATTTAATGAAACTTTGCAACTGCAATATTTAAGAAAATAAATGCTTGTCCCCCTTTTTTTGTAAGAGGGTTTTGAATTTTGATTAAATCATGAATTAAAAAATGTATTATCATATCATCTCAGACTCTGAAATATCCGGTAATTGTTTTGTGAATTTTTTCTGCTTACAATTCCTGCCAATAACATATTTTCCAAGATACAATACTTAATATCATTTTGTAATCTTGCGAGTTATTTTCTCCTGTCTTCTCCTACTAAACCATTTGTCATCATTTTGAAATATTTTTAAATACTCCCATATACTTTCAAATATTCTTTAAATACTCCTTCCGCTTTAGATATTTTTAAAATATATTCCAGTTATTTCGATAGCCTCCTCTTTTGAGAACTTCTCAGTTATCGGCAATTCGACAAAATTATAAAAGTATCAAGTAGCAATTCTGGAATAAAGATTTATTTTAAAGCTATCAAGCAGGCGATACTGATTTAAAAGATTTGCTGTTGCAAATTAAAACATCTCAGTTAAAAATCAAATATTTCTAAAATCTTTCATTGCACAGCTCACTTGCCAAAACAGAAAGGGGAGAAAAGTGAGAAGATAATACAATTTGTTTATTTAATATAGAAATTCAAATAAACACAGTAGAATATATTACTGCAGATGTAACCTTATTTAACAGATTATAAAATAGAATGTCTATGGAATTATTAAATTTTGGCCCGAATGAAGGAATTAATCGATCTGGCAAGCGAAAAAAGCAATAAATTCAATCTTCATATGTTTTTTTTTATCTCTTGTATATAGAGTATATACAAATATTGCGAAGGTCGAAATCGAGATTTTGAAGAATCTCCGCGTTTCAAGCTTAAATAAGTTTTTAAAAAATCCATTATTGAAATCATGTCTGTCTGTTTGTGAACACAACTGAGAGGCGATTTCAGATAAATAGACGAAATTTGATATGTAATTTTTACACCAAATTTGCAGATTTCTATCAAATTTTGGATAAAATCCTTTAACAGAAAGTCTGGTTCGTTGGCTAGCTGCCTGAAAATATATAAATACGATAACTACAATACGCAAGGAGTTAAATAAAATTCGGTACATAGATTTCACATCAAAAATGTAAATCCTTATCAGATTTTGAACCAAATACATCAAAGAATTACCGTCTGTCGGATACATGTTAACCAGATAATTCAAATAAATAAAATAATCTTATTAAAATTACAGTTTGGGGTTGAAGAAGACATCCAAGATTGCGAAGCACAAAAATAAAAAGGTAAGCATTCTTGGTATTCATAGTCACATAATTTTCTGCCAGGGAAGGTGAAAATAATAACACTTTTGTTAGAGAATATGCGAAAAAGTTTTCCACTTCCGTTGGTGACAAATTCTATTATCGTATATTTTTATTAAAGATTAAACAATGATTATTATTGTTATTAATCTTGTTTAAACTGATTATTCGGCAACAAATTTACATCCGTCAACTCCCATTATATCGATTTTATCTTAAATTTTTATAATAAACATGTTAATATAGGAAGAATATATTTCAACAAGTCTATCATAGAAATAATGGTATAAAAAAAGAGAATAGAAAAAGTTTTTCTAAAACCTATTGTAGCTAAAATTAAAATAATCATTCAATAACCTACCAGTATACTTATTTCTGCGGTAGATGGAGTCTAATTTCTTTCACTTATTCATTATGATCAGATAAGATTAAAAATAGACACACATAGAATGCATGCTGCGATGTGGATTTATATAAGATTATGGAGCTTCTGAAAAAAATATTCATTAATTGGTCTTGATTCCTATTATTAGAGAAAGGTATTAAGAGTGAATATATTAAGTAAATGCATAGAGGAATATAAAAAAAAATCCAATTAATCGGTTTGACTTGTGCACAGCTGATTTATAAGACAGATGACATTTTCATTTTCTGAATTTTAATATCACTTTTAACTATTTTCTTATGTTTTTAAACACACACACACACAAAAAAAGTCTTTCCTATATACGAATCAGTTTTTAGTTTGAAATGGCGCTTTCGTTCAGTGTTATATTTAGAGACAGGCATAAAGTGGGGCTGGGCGATGACCGAACTTTATCACCGCGATATATCGCCCAACAAATATGACATTTTTCGATATATTGCGATATCATTCTTTATTTATATCTATTATAAACTATAAATAGCATCTCTTAACATACTGACTAATCACAACAAATCGAAATAAAATGAAGTTTCATTTTATATAATAAAAATATCCGTGTTCTTTTCAAAGAAAAGAACAAAATAATTGAGCTAAAACCCCTTTAATAAAGTGTGTCAGTGCCAAAGCAACGTCTGTATGTTACAATTTATCATAATGCGTTTTTTCAATAGCATAATAGTTTTTAAAATTTCGCCTTTTTTACTGCTGATCTTTCTAAAAATATTAGTTTCTTTCATTCTTCATTTTTAATAAAAGGATAACGACTTAATAATGCCTTTAACAAATAAAATTAAGTAGTTTTAATAAAACCCGAATTCGAAATCTGATGTCTAAAAAAATTAATTTTGTACATGAATTACATAAATTTTCATTCTTATTTTAATAATATTACTAGCTTTTACCCGCAACTTCGTACGCGTGGAAATAGATTGGAATTTATAGCATCAATGGCTTTATCTTTTGTTACTCCTGCGCATGCGTGAATTTTCAACGCCAATTGGGGCAACACAAATGTATGAATTTTCTACGACAGTTGGGGTAACGCAATATAGATTATAAATTTTTAATTTCCTTTATTCTGTTCTATTTTCATTCAAAAGTACTTCAGAATGAATCCGAAAGATCGATTAATTAACTATGTTTAATTTTAAATGTATCGAACGCTAAGAAAATAAACAGAATCGTTTGAAATAATAGTCAAAATCATGTTAAGCCTAATCTCATTGCCGTAGGGAAAAGAAGAAGAAAACCTGAAGCTTTACTCATTTGACGATTTTTGGTGGGAAAGTTAGTTTTTAATTAATAAACAATTAACCACTCAATTAAATGGAATAAATAGTAGCCTATGTCCTATTCCAGACTATAATCTATCCTTCAGCTAAATTTCATCCAATTCTGTTCAGCCGTTCTGGCGCGATTGACTAACAAACATCCATCCAAACTTTCACATTTATAATAGTAGTATAGATATAAATACAATTTAATTACAAAAGCATTCAACTAACCTAAAAACAATTTATTTACATAGTATACCTGAAATAAAACTAATCAGAAAATCAAGTCCGTGTTTCTTTAAAATCAAGTCAAGTCTATTTTATTTATCGATCGAGATTGAGATAGCTACAATAGTATAATACACATAATTTTTAAACTTTCAATTAAAATGAAAACACAATTGTCAACAATCAGAACACACTGCGCATGCGTGAATTTTCAACACCAGTTGGCGTAACGCAAATGCGTGAATTTTCTACGCCAGTTGGGGTAACGCAATACAAATTAGAAATTTTCAATTTCCTTAATTCAAGTTTTATTTTAATTTAAAAGTACTTCAGAATGAATCCGAAAAATCGATTAATTAACAATGTTTAATTTTAAATGCATCAAACACTAAGAAAATAAATAGAATCGTTTGAAATATTCTGTTGAAAACACGTTAAGCCTAACCTGATTTGCGTGGGGGAAAAACTGAAACCTTATTCATTTTTGGCGAGATTTGGCCTCAGATTTTTGGCGGGAAAGTTAGTTTTTAATTAATAAAAAATTAACTGTTCAATCAACCGGAAAAAAATAGTAGCCTATGCCCTATTCCACACTATAATTTACCTTTGTGCTAAATTTCATTTAATTCCGTTCAGCCGTTCTGACGTGATTGACTAACAAATATCCATCCATCTACTCATCCAAATTTTCACATTTATAATAGTAGTATAGATATTATTGGCAGAATTAATTTAAACATGCATTACAATTTTAAAAATGGGTGTATTAGATAATTAAAATTAACTATTCAATTTACTATTTCAAAATTCAAAAAGAGACGCAAAGTAATAAAACATTAATAACAAATATTATGGAGGATAAATTTATTTACAGACGAATGATGTAGTACATTAAAAATTTTAGAAAGGTCTTAAACATGATCACATAAAAGATTAATATGCCATTATATATCATCACCAATACAAACTCTATGGTTAATTATCTATTATTTTTAGTTATTGTATCAAGATTTAGGCATATTGTGAAAATCAAAATGAAAAAAATTAATTTTTCATATTTTGTTTTAATTTTAAAATGTCGAGAGAAAATGAAAAAAAGATAATATAAAAAATAATTCAAAAATTGAAAAATTACTACTAAAATATTTTTACATTAAAAACAGAAAAATAATAATTTTTCACAAAAAATTTCTCAAATCAATTGAATGCAAAAATTTTCAAATCAATTCAAAATACTATATATTTGAAAATAAAAAAAGAACATGAAAACGAAAAAGAAAAGAAAAGTCTTCTAAACTGCGCGAAAATTTAAAAAAGAAAACGCAACATTTAATTCAATCACAAAGTGAAATAAATCGAAATAATAAAATGTATCCATTAAAAATAATCTTTAGCTTAAATTTAAAAAAATAATAACTATTGCAATACAAATACATTTTGAAATTGGAAAAGTGCATTTTTTAAAGAAATAAAACAAGAAAAATTATACACTTTTAGAAATATAAAAGCGCATACTACAGAAAAGCATGCGGATTAAAAAGAAATGAAAAGAAGAACAACACATACAAAATAATGGATGGACACCGATATACAAAACAATGCCTTGAAATCCAAAAACGTATTCGTAAAACATTGTCAGGACTGATTATTTTTATTTCATGAAAATTCGATCAATATCGAAAATCGGTAATTCGATAAGCATCAGCATTTCGATATGTATATGAAAATTTCAATTTTGTAAGTTATACATAGAATTAGAAAGTTAAGTTATACTAATTTTGAACATCTTTTTTCTAGGGGAACAGTGACTCAACATATCTTAGCTATACTTAGTTGTTAATAGTGTATTATCTTAGAGTAAGATATAATATTTGTTTTCTTTACTAAAAGAAGTTGCATTTCAATTGCGAATTTATTTAATAAAAATGTTTATACAGGGTGTTACCGAATTCGACCAACAAATTCAGAGAGGTGTTAGTAGGTATCAGGAGGAAAAAGAATTACCAAACATGGGGTCCCAAACAATATGTTTGGTAGGTGAAAAAATTGAAAATATAGAAAGTAGGGAAATTGTTGGAAACTGTAAAAAAATTAATAAAAAATAACAAATGGTGTTTCAACTATGAACTTTTTTTAAATGAAAGCACATTCTTAAAAGGTTTTTTTTTTTTTTCATGTTGGTAACATGCGGATTTGATGATCTAGGGGGTCGTAAATTACTGAAAACGAAACAGTAGTTTAGAAACCATATTAGTAAAAATATTAAAACTTGAATAATAGTAAAAGCTTGAAAATGTAAGGAATTTCATATTCTATATTTGATTGTGAGGGTGAGAACTGGAGAGTTTTAAAGATATTCAAGAAAAACTAAAATAGGAAACCAGAAAACATCGCTGCAACATCAGAACCGATGTTCGCAGAGATCGTTGCCAAATTCGAAAGACAAATTCAAAGCAAGGATAATAGGCATTATGAAAAATTACCAGAAAACATAGGGTCGTAAGTATTGTTTATTCAGTGAAAATCGCAAAAACAGACGCCGAAAAGACAATGAGTCTGGCGAATAGAATAGCCCTATGAATGCGAGAATTAGGAACAATGTAATCGAGAAAAAGCCTTGTATGTAAATTTTTCATGCGTTCCAGATAAATAAAAGCAGCGAGCAAGTATTCATTAATGAGCATTGTAGAATTGATGGTCGTTATACTTCATTCGCAAACAATAAGTCAGATTTCACGAATGTAACTAAAATGTGCTGGTGCTCCATCATGCATTAACCAAATTGTTGGTGTTCCTTGCAGTAAATCTGGAGGAACGTGCTGGAAGAAAACAAGGTACTTTTTGCCGCTGAGGTGTTCGGGCAGAAGATAATGTCCAAATAGAAGACTTTGCCCAGATGTTAATATCAAACTTGTGTTGTAAGTTCGACGAGATAGTGATGTGGGTATTTTCGAATGACCAAATATTCGCCTTGTGCGTACTGAAGACACCTTCTCTCGTAAAGCAGACTTCATCTGAGAAAAAAAAAAAAAAAAACTTTAGCAGAAAAGTGTGCATCTTTCAGTGTGGCATCAAGTGTCCAGCGTGCGAACTCCACCCGATTTGCGATTTTCATTGAAAAACGTTACCTACGACCCTATGTTTTCTAGTAATTTTTCATCTACTTAATACTTATTATCCTTGCTCAGAATTTATCTTTCCAATATGACAACGCTCTCTGCGAACATCGGTACTGATGTTGCAGCAATGTTTTCTGGTCCCCATTTTAGTTTTTCTTGAATACCTTTAACTCCCCCAGTTCTCACACTACACGCTTATATCAAATTATAGAAAATAAAATTCCTTTCATTTTCAAGCTTTTATTTTTCTTCAAGTTTTAATATTTTTGCAAATATGGGTTCTAAACTACTTTTTCGTTTTCAGTAATTTACCACCTCCTGGATCCTCAAATGGGCATGTTACCTACATGAAAAAAAAAATTATTTTTTATTAATTAAATTATTTGTTTGTTTATTTTTTTATAAATTTTTTACAGTTTCCAATAGTTCTCCAACTTTCTATATTTTTGAGATTTTCACCTACTAAACATCGTTTGGGACCCCATGTTGTATGGTGATTCTTTATCCTCTTGATGCCTACGATCACCCCTCTGAATTTGTCGGTCGAATTCGATATATTAAGTAGCAACTTCCGTGCCCCTGGCTGCCCAGAATAACAATACTAAGATTTTTTTTTTAAGAAGTGCCAATTTTAATAGTTAAAAAGGTTTAAAAAATTATTATAGCAAATTAAAATCGGACTTTAAAAAACATTATCAACAATTTAAAAAAAACAGGACTTTTATTTAAATCGAATCTATAAAAAATTTAGTTTTTTCAGTTACAATGTATATTCGTAAGTAAATTTTTGAAATGCATTACAAAATTTAGACTTTCAAAAATTTTTATAGAAAAAATTAAATAAAAAAATGCTTGAGAAATGCTTGGTACAGCCCTACTTAAAAGGCAGGTGCTTTATATTGAAAAATAATTCTTTCTGCTTTTACTCCTCTGAGTAGTCTGCCCACTAATATACCATTAATAAAGGTTGCAATATAAAATTCATTTATAAAAAAATATTTGTTTGAAGTATTTATAAAAAAATAGTTCTGGACTTGTTAAGTGTAAGTAAACATAAATAGAAGGCAAATTTATTAGACGGATTTGGAATGGCCTTCATAATTCCGACCTCACAACATAAAACTTATAAGTATTGCAGAAAGCAACAACTTCATAATTCTGAAGTTTTAATATAACGCTTCTGAAAATTCCAATTCAAGTGCACAATTACTGCACAATTTTCCCCTTCCATCGGCAATATATAATATGCTGTATAATAAACAAACTCAAATGGCATCATGTGCCAATAAAAATCCTTCCACATACACATTATCTTAGAAATAACAACCTTTTTAATTATTACCATTTAGTGAAGCTTTCTGTGGCTACTACCATCTTATATTCTATTCTTATTAATTTGTTTTTAATATTTCCTTTCACTTCCATAATAAGTTTTCTGAACAAAAAGATTATGAATGGTACTTGAACTTCCATCCCATTATGTAACACATACGTCCAATGATGTTTGAACCTCTGAAAAAAAAATCTACAAGATTCATAAAATTGCCTAAGATAAAGCAATGATAAACTTCAAAATGCACATGCCTCACAGTTAGGGAACTTTTAATGTTCAACTTTTAAACTTCGTGCAATATTTTAATAAAAATAAATGCATTGTGAACAGGTTAAGAAATAACAGCAATTTACTTCTTATGCTTCATAATCTGTATAGATTTAAGTTAAAAATAAGTTAATGATAATAAGATAATTCAAAATAATTTCAGCAAATTTAAGCATTAAGTACATATAGATAGCAAATCAAAGTTTCTCCAGTTCATTAAGTAACAAATCTTTTTTTTTTTTTTTTTTTTACAATTTTATGTGAAAGCAGAGGAGCAATCATTGAGCAAGAAAATCATGCAGTTTGAACTTCAAATTAGTTATTAACTACCTCACAATTCAGATAACCTGAAATATTTCAAAAGATACTAATACAAAGTGGAATATTTTGTATCGTACAAAAGGAACATATTAAGACCTATAAAAACATATAGCACAATGAAAGAAGAATAAATTCCATTACACAGGAGCTTTAAGAAATTATAATACTATTAGCAGCAGCAGTGAAATATCTAAAATTTATCTTAAATAACGAGTATTTGTTCCAAATGATACAATTAGTAGGCAATAATGCGAGAAAGAATATTTAAAATTTTATGATATTTAAACCAGAAATCCGTTTTTATTCCTGCTGTCACAATTTATGTAAAAGTCAAGACATACAAATGAAATGATTGGGCCTTGCAATAAGTAGAATTTCAAGCATTTAAACTTGAAGTAAACAGTGCTGCTGCATTAAAAAAAATTATCTATTTAAAATATGAAGGAAGAAACTATAGTAAAATTATGATCAAGCTGAAAATATATTTTAATGCAGATTTCCATTTTTTTAATTATTAATAATAATAAATGGTAGCTCTTCAATTCAAAATCTAGTAATCTCCAAAGATATTTTCAGACACAATACAAACTTGGAACAAAAAAGATGAACTTTATGAAAGAATGAATTGTGCTAAACACAAATACCAAGAAGTACAATAAGTATGATTAATTGAACAATAAAATAAATAAAATTACACAATCAGTGCTCAAAATATTAAAAATATTGTACAATTAAAACATAAAAAAATTAGTGGTTCTCAAAAATGATAAAATTTAATTCTGAAAATGCTGAAATCTGCAGAAATGTCAGAAGTATTCTCCCATTCTTTCAAATCTTGCATAATATGATATATTAGATGTTTAACCTTATATAGTGAGGAAAAGTAAGAATTTTGGATCTCTTCCAGTTGTTTATGATGTGCATTGAGCACAGATATGGTTATTCCATGCAAGAAGCCTAACAGTCTCTTATTTTAATTTCAGCATACTATATTGTTTCAGGAACTAATAAAAGCACTCATCTTAATGACATCCATGGAATGTAAATATGATTTAACAAGCAGTTAATTAAACCAATGTATTATTAGGAAGAAAAGTCAATAAATCATATCAACTGAGCTAATAACTAATGTTTTGAAATAATGTAAGGTGTGCCGTAGCTTTGCAACGCCAATGGATAAGATATCACTGATAAAAATGCAAAATGTTAAATATTTTTTTCAAATGCTAAGGCTCTCAATGACTTGACTAAGAGTCATTTATGTTATATATATATTCACAGCCTGCAAATAAAAAAAATGGTTGCCAAGAAATGACTACACTAATTTATAATTACATTTGAAAAACAACCTGGAATTTAAAAGCATTGAAAAGAAAATAGGCAAGCCTGTTGAAAGCCAGATTATATCCTTTCATTAGTTTCTTTTCATGCTACTGATGTATAAATAGTGGATGTTAATTACTGGATATAAATGGATCAAGGTAAACTTTTTGCAATTTTATTTCTCGTATCAAACAAATAAAAATTTAAAAAACAAAGCACAAAAAACATCTATTAATATGTTAGATATAAAATATATTCATCAAAAGTATTATAATTAAATAGATGGAAATATAAGTTATTAAACTATCTAGAATACTTTTAAAAAAATACAGAACTTGAAATTTCTATTTCAAAGGTGTCTTTTGATTAATAAAAACATAATATCACAATAGGCTTATTGAAAAGCTAATAATATTTTGTCTTGCAATGGCATGCAAAACTAGTTTGGTGCATGTGTGTCTGTCTGCCTAATGATATTCCTTAATATAATTTAAATCCTAATTAATTTTGTAATTTTTATCTTAATTTAGCCCATATTAACTTCATTCTAAAATGTTCTTATTTCCTGATCCAATTCCACTTTTTTTATTTAATTAATTCAACATGCATTCTATAAAACTGCTCACTTCAACAATTTCTCACGTTCCAAGTGAAGGGATAAAAATCTCATTATAAAATCACTGAGGGGAAAATTTCTGTCTCTTTTCCATTTCTGCTCTTATGTCGCAGTATAGACTGATGTATTTCTTGCCGCTTATTCTTTGTACATAAATTATGCCTCCCATGGTGAAATAATTTGAAGTTTTAAAATATATATTCCTTTTTCCCATTCATTGTCTCTTTTTTTATATATATACTAAAAACATTTCATGATTATCAAATCAAATACATAAACAAAATATAAAAATGATTAATGAAAAATTATTAAATATAATTAATAAGAAAATCAATTCCTCAGAATAATTTGACATATTTAACAGTCTATTATGCATAATAAAGGCATAAAAATACCTTTACATCAAGGAAAGGGTTCTCCCCCCCCCCCCAAAAAAAAAGCCTTTTAAAAATGAAAATTTGATTTTTCATAAATGAAACTGATAGAGGCCAAAGAAATGTAGGAAAGTATTTTTCAGGATTTGTTCAGTAATAATTAAAATATTATATCGATGACAGCTAACAGAAATTAACTTTAGCACACGGTCAGCTGGAAGACAGGAATAAAACTGCATCTTGAATCTCACTGTTCTCTAAAAAAAGGGAAAATTCACTGAAGAATTTTAAGATTAAAATATAATTTTACATAATCAATCAGAACAAATGGCACCATTCAACCAAAACAATTTTCTACAATGCTAAAACATTTCTTTATCCATTCAATTTATAGGTAAAAAAATGGAATATTAATACTCTATACATGTAAGGAATACTTCAAGAGCTTTCACATTCCTGTTTTAATAATGCGAAATCTTAAACTTTTATGAAAAAAAAAGAATATTTTAAAATAAAAGGATACCAGATATTAAAACCTAATAGAACAACATTTCTTAAACTATAGTTGAAACTCTCTAAGAGTCGACAAGAAGATAAAAAGGTATGTAAAACTTAAAACATCACCTTCATTTCTTTGATGAATAGCATTTGTAAGCAAAAGTGATTAATAAAATCCTTTCAATTTAAAGAATTTGATTATAATTTATATATTCTTTCATGTAAAATTAATAATTGTTTTTTGTTATCTTATTTGCTCTCGGAGTTACTATGCACTTTCCTGGGTGAAAATAAAGTTATGAAAATTATTTTACAATTCAAAAGAGAAAAAAATTAAGAAACTTGGTAAAAGAGTATTTTTATCTAAAGAAAGAATTCTTTTTATATTTTAAGAATAAGCAAAAAAATTTAAGGCCTTCGAAAGATGTTCAAATAGCAATGAATAACAAGTCACCTGCATTTGAAAATGATTTAACAGAAAAATAATTATTTAACATGAATAATATTTAAGTCATAACAGGAAAATATATTCTAAAAAACTTTCAAAATCAATGTTCCAAAATTTAACAGACAAGGATATAATGATTAAATAATAAAAGTACTTAGAAATAAATGATATTATTAAGAAACAGTTGAAAAATATTCTTTTTAACAAAATATTAAAGTGGTTTTAAAAAATATATCATAAATGTGAATAATTTTATAATCCCCCTAGATCCTCCTTTCTCCATATAAAAATTACACAACAACATCATTTCAAGTAAAGGAAATAATTTGATTGATAGAACTATTTGTTTTGTATTTAATTATACCAATTCTTACTAAGAATTTGTAGTTTTATTCCAGCCCATTTATATCAAAAAGTTATTTAATTCATTAAATTGATTTAAAAATTTCATAATTACATCTTATTCCTCCTCTATGGATTTCTTTTGATTAATTATTCATGGAAATTATAGAAAATGCAAATATTATAACCAAAATAATAAAAATTCAATAAAAAAAAAGAGGGAGAAGTGAGATAGCAAAAATAAGCTACCAAAGTACAAAAAAAAATGCTGTTAAATATATTTGAAAAACTATCTTAAATGTTTAATTGAAATCAAACCAAATTTAAATTAAATAAAAGCCCTAATATCTTTTTAATCAAATTTTAATAGTTAAAATACCAAATTCAGAATCAGATGTAACACTATTTGAAAATAAATTTATTCTAATATCTGAGTAAATACAAAAAGGTTATACTAAATATATTAAAAATTAAAATTTTCTAAATATGAAAAAAGAAAAAAAAAAAAAGCTTAAGCATTGGCAAAAAGAAATAGAAAGTTTATGGTTTAAAAAAATAAATAAATTATTTCTGCAGTAAGAACATGAAAAATTTATTTTTGCATACATCAAACATACTATGCAATTAAGATCACTGCTAGATTAATGAATTTCTTTCAGTTTTGTATTATTAGATTAATTCACCAAGATCGATTGAAGATTAGATTCATTGTACATTGCACATGATAATAAAAACATTACTTAATGATTTTTAGCATAATTATTGTTTTACCAGTCATTACATTCAACATTTTCTGAATAAAATTCAATAATTGAAGAACTTTAAAATTATTTCTGTAAAAAACAGATCACAATTCAATTATGTGTAAAAATTAAACAATTTTACTTTTTATTCATTTCACTAAATTCGAACATGATAGTCAGATATAATATATAAAATTGCTCCTAATAAAATAAATTAATATATAAACGAGTCTTTTCTTAAAGACTGTATGACTGATGCATCAAAAATCAAATTTGTTTTAAATTTAATATTATACTAAATATTTATATTAAGCAATAACATAAATGCTAGTGAAGAAAGTTTGAAATTATATTAATATCATGTACATATAAGCAAAATAAGTGAGGCTATGGAATGAAACTAGATTACAAAATACATGAAAAAATCTTATTTAAATTTTACTTACCGGGACCATTGAGTAAAATAAATAATGTAAAAAACGGCACAGTGACGATAAGAACACCAATATAAAATGCAAAAGCTGGTCTCCTCATTGTACTTTTCAATGGTTTCTTTTTATATTACTAAAGTCTTAATAGATTATTTTAATCACTGCAGTAAAGAAATGACATCATACAATATTTCACATCTAGAACATCTCTCCATCTGATACAATAAAACAAAGTGAGAAATTATGGTCATGATACACAACGATTTTAAAACATTTCATTTCGTATAATGAACACGAAATCAGGGCAGATTTCAAATCAACGCAAAAGTGTCCGCATGTTTTCGATAAGCAATTCTAAAGATTTTATCAAACAAGATAATATTTACAGAGTACACCCTCCAACCTTACTTCTGTCTTGTCAATGGGATCATAATTATTCTACCCAAGGATTTTAAATTTGCCTGATAATAAGATATCTGTGAGTCATGATTCAATAGAGTGATTCGACTCTCCGTCATGAAACAATTCAATGAATCGATTCATAACATTAAAAGGAGGAAATCTGTATTATCTTTGAAAATGCTTCTCTAATTATTTTAAAGGCATGATGTAAGGTTTATTTATATATTTTTTAAATTTTATTATAAATAGTAAAAAAAAAAACTTTCTTTAATTTAATACAAGTTATTTGTGCATGTAAGAAAAGAAATAAGATATTTATTTTAATTTTCCCCCCTAGATGGCGACATATGTCTAAACATCTAATTAGCATAGATTGCGATAAAAATGGGATTTCGAATTTTAGCGCCAGAAATTATGCATTTCGCAAGTAAAAAGAAATAGAAAAGTTTCTGATCAAAGCATCAGGCAGAAAATTCTTTCCTTTTTTTTAAAATCAGCTTAGCAATTTAGGATTTAATGTGCTTTTATGTAAATGTTAGCTTTAAAATTAACCTCCTTTTGAAGAATGTTAAAGGAAGCAGCAATCAGAGATTTTGCTGTTTTGAATTTGACGTTTCTATAGTTACTACGAATATAATATTTCTGAAATTTCGCAACAAATTTCTTCGGTTCAAATCTACGCTTCCACCATAGCATCCAAAATCGTCGATGATCAGGATGTCTCCAGTTTATTACCTTTATATCGGCAAATGTATTTACTGCTAATTGTCGCATGGCTCTATCTGGTAACTCCTCTGCTATGCAAACGAAAAAGATTAGAAGAAAGCCTCTGGCTGAGTAATCTCTGGAAGTGAAAAAACAATTTCACTTCTGATTGACCACATGTGATTGGCAAACGTGCAAGCGTGACTTCACGTTTCAGGAACAAAGCCTAATATAAAACAATAGGCAAAATTACGAGGCCTAATCATAAACAATAATAGGCGAAAGTTGCAGATTAACAATTCAAAGAAATGTTTAATGCTCCGTTAGAACGACAACCATTACTTTTATTTTTATGAATACATGAACACATTGGCAGACTAATGTTTCTTGAAGCCGATTTGAGCTTCATCCGACTTACAAGATTGAGGCATTTCTGAGAAAATAAAGTTGTCTTTTGTCTTCAGCAGCCCTTTACATTTTTCGGACTTTTCATTAATGCATGTTATCACATTTTCAAGGTTACAGTGATATTGCCAATATTGATATTGTAGGAACCGGTTGTGAGTAACGCAACTCATCATCGCAAGTCATTGTGGTTCACACGTAACTAAATATTATAAATAATTGGTAATGTTTTGTGTTTGTTTAATTGTTATAATTGTTCATGTTTGTTTTTGAAGTAATTGCAGCAAAAATATTTTATATATTACTTTGTGTTAAATGAAACTATTTTTCTGCTGTTGCATCTGGCAACGAGAAAGATGTTTAAAAAAATAAATATAATGAGTGAGATGCTCGCTGTTACTTGGAATTGACGTAGTCTGTGTTTTTGATTTTAATTTCTTTAAAACACTTTCAGTCGTTGGTCGTAATATCCTAAATAAGAAATGTTTATTTTATGTATCGAGCGTTTACAATCTGCACTTTAAAACGCAGGGTCATACGCCGATAATATAAATTGTATACAGCTGATGGCTTTCCTTTTGACGTTTCGAAAACTTCAATATCTGTTATTCATATTTAAAATCAGATCAAAATAACGGAGAAAAAATATTTAGAGACAAATTCTTAGAGAGAACTTATCAGTTTTACCATTAAAAAAAGCGAATATTTCAAGGAAAAGGATGCTCACTCATGAATCATTCTCTTATCGGTACGAGAAATGTATTGATATAAATGTATAGCCCCTCTGGATTCACGCCAAGTTTTCCTGCCAAAGGTAATTAAATCCCAGTAAACCTACAATGCGAGTGCAAATGACACTATTTATTGAGTTAGCCCAAATGCGACCGAGCGCAAGTTCCATAATCTCGTCTCCGATAAAGGAATGGAGTTTCCGAGGAAAATGCTAATGACCGTAGTGATCGCTCTTTTGAAACGGATAATACCGCGTTATAAAAGTGTTGAAAATAATGAAAAAATCGAGAGAAATTAGCATCTAAAAGTTAATTAAGAAGGAATATATCTATAAGTTTGCCATACCAAACACATTTATAAAAATTATTGTTTTGGTACGCATAATATTAATTTAATCTAATTAACTGAAGTATAATTTTCAAATTTAATTTTTATAACTTGCTTAATTTATTTAATAGAATGAAGCAAATTATATTGCTTCATTCTATATTATTAATAATGAAGCAAATTATTAATAATAATTAGTTCTTTAATTATCCACAAAATTCTTCAACAGTGCAACTGTCTTCTAGTGGGTGTTACATACTTAATATGTGACAAACTGTGGAAGTTAAAGCTGTTAAAGTGGTCAAATATTTGAAAGAAAGACTGTTTCATATCGTCACCGATGAAAATGCTATATTAATGTATAAATCAAACAGTATAGATGGATTTGACATTCTTAAATGGATTAGTGTCCAACATGATTTTAAAAATATTTTTTTAATATAAATAAATATCATAGATTTCATATTTGCCTTTCCATCATTTTAATGAGATGAAAGATAAAAGTACTATTTTATCATGTATCCTTATCTGAATTGTGTTAAAAACTTCCACAAAACTGTCAATTTCACAGTTATAATATTAAAAAAAATTACAAACAATTAAATAAAATATCTGATTCATTATAACTATTGAAAAATAATAAAATGAATACAGTTCTTGTAAAATAATAGTCAGCATCATTCAAAGCCTGCCTAAATTTTGTGGGATTAAAACTAATAAGCTAAGAACTTTTATGCAGGTTCACTCAGGGCTAGCCATCTGGGGGGGAGGGGGGCGGATGCTATGCACCGGGGTCCCACGATTGAGGAGGACCCCCCGTGATCAAGAATTAAAATAGTGTTTTAAACAAAAATAGCGTTTACACATACTGAAAGTATACAAGTTTGTTTCCACGAGGCTGGTTGAGCATCGACTGACGCCTTTATTAGGCAGCCATCGCAGTGATAATTATAAAAAGTGGGGAAGCTCATTTATGAATACGGAAATCCCCTTCAGACATGTTAAGACAGAGCGGCATAACTTCTGGGTGCAAGCGGCGCACTCAGAAGGTTGGTTCAATTGGACTTGTAAATCACCAACCATTTACTTTTTTTCTACATCTAATGTAATATATTTCATGTATGAATCTGAGTATGTTTGTTTATATTAAGCTGTTAAACAAAAAGTAAGACGAATATAAATTAAATGATCAACTCCTAACAATGCACATTGCATTATTTCTCCGCCGATCACGACCGGAATGAAAAGAATTAAGGAAGAAATTTAAATGGAGCAGTCGACTGATTTGGAAATATACGAAGTTTACAGTATATATTTACAGTCTAATGCAAGTGTGCAAATATTATTAATATAAGTTGAATATATTTACAGTCACTTACTAGGGAATAGCGTAAAGTATAGCATATAGTAATTTGATAATTTATTCTATAAGCTGCTTAATACTGTTAAATATAACCATGTCCATGCCAAGGAAATATCCCTATGGTGTCAAAAAAAAGAAAATTATCAGAAAAAAAAAGAAGAAAAGCTAAACTTCATAAAAAGTCACAAGCAGATCTCTTTTCTTGGCTACGGGGTAATTCTGGCCATCAACTTCAGAAGCTACAAATCGAACTTCAACTGGGGAAGAATGTTCTGCCCAAAGTACAAATGAATGAATGGAAATGAAACAAGTTAGAGAAAAAAGAAACAATAAAGAGATATTAAAAGCTTCAGAATACTGGTTCAAACAGAACAAAAACTAAGACTGTATGATTTTCTCTCATATGTGAGGAACAAACGAATAGATTTTTTTTAAAAATGATACCATTCTTAAAATGTCAAACTTGAATTCAAACTCCATATCAATATGAAAACCAAAGAATATTTTGCATTATTGAGCTGAAAGAAATTGGCGATGTAATTTGACCTTTTTTTTTTTTGATTAAACTAATCACATAATTTTAATAAGTTGTGTTTCATTCTACTTTTTAAAGTATGTTTCTCAAAAGATTTTTTTTTTTTTTTTTGGTTAAAGTAATGCATTACTTAAAAAGAATAAAATTCTAAAAATTTATCATTTAGCTGCTACAAATAGATAACAACAATCATTCATGATTCTTCATAACATAAGGAATTATATTTTGAAAAAAAAAATAATATTTGAGTTTATTTTACCTCTTACTATTATTATTGCTATTTATTTAAATATCAAAATGTTTAACTTCCTCCTTTTTCTCTCTCTTTTTTGAAGTAATAAAAAAATGTAATCCTTAATAATTTAAAAGTAATGTTTAGTGGAATCTCATTTTCGAAAAAATTCAGTTCCTTTTGCATTAGCCGTCTTATTTATAAACAAAAGGCAATTTTACTTTGCTAAATTGATATATTGAAAGCTATTGAGATTAACATTTTGGTACTTTTATATTTATCGTATTTATAAATATTTGTTATTCTAAAATTTTATATGTGTACAGTTTTTAGTGCCTACCTTTAAAAGATTATTTTAAATTCTTTTTGACAGCATTTCAATCAGGAAAGTAATTAAACGATATTTTTTCTAATATTTAGTGTAAATTACAGCCCCTTATGGTATAATATCCAAACAGCCCAAGTAATACTGAAGGAAAGGTTATATTTCCGTCAACGAAAATACATTGATAAAAATTTTGGCGAAAAATTATTTATTTCAAAATGAAAATCTAATTTTTTAATATAGTGACTAATTAAAGAAGGTATAATGCATTTATAAATAAGACAATTGAAGCATTCTAGTTAAAATTGCGCATTTTACACATTTTTGAAATATTGTTTATCATATATTTGTAATACTTGGATGTTAAGAGGAAAGGCAAACCAGTCATTTTTATTTATAAGAAATAACTTCATTTTAAAAAGAGCGTCTATTTTAAATAGATATTCACCAAACAATAGGAGAGTTAAACAAGTTTATATGTTGCTTCTTTAAGCAGATAACCATCTTTCGTATTTTTCTTTGTTTGTAAATTTTTAATTCTGCATGTAAATTTTCATTTTGCATGAAATATCAGATTTTAAATCATATATATACAAGATTAAATCAGAGTTCTTTCTCCCACTATAATACATTTGGTGCTGACTTTTTAGACTGAACTAACAATAATTATTTTATTTTGATTGTTAAAAATTCTGAATATTAGTGATAATTTAACATTTCTTGTCTTACATTTAGAAATATAAAAAAAAAGTTGTTCCACGTTCCACTGAAGACAGTATTTTCCAAATTATAAAAAAAAAATTATATACAATTATTTAATTTACATTATAATATTTATATTGGAAGCATTTTCTGCAATCGAAATATTTATTGATTATCTTAAAATAGATATTTTTAAAACATGAATGATGTTTAAACTTATAATTTGGAAAGATTCATGTCCATCAAAAATTCATATTCACTTTGAAAAAAAGGAGACATTTCCTCTGGAAATATATTTTAGACGGATTCACGAGTTTCACAAACTCTCCTTGTAATTTTTGCTACATGTTTTTTGTAGTCGATCGGCTCCTGGCTTTCAAAAATGAGTGATTCTGGAGAGAATATTGTGGTGTCTTGTTTTCAAACGTTCTTTATACTTTTCCGATTTTTCGTTAAAGCAGCGATATCTCGTATACACATTATTTTGATATCTATTATACACATATGATGGCTTTACTTTTGATATTTCGAAAATTTCAAATGTCAAAATCATGTCAAAGCAATGAAGGGAAAAAAAAAAAAATTAGACACACCGAGCAACAAATCAAGATGTAAATTTTCTAAGATGTTTCTTATGTTTTTTAAGAGGCTTAGTTAGTTTTACCGTGGAAAAAAGGTGTAATTCCACGGAAAATAACTCTCGCCAATAAATCATCTATCAGAACGAGAAATAGACATTATCTATAATTAATCAAATTCTCTATAATGCTCGCCAAATTTTCTTGCCAAAGGTTCAACTGCAGTAAACCTAGGAAATGTGAGCAAGTAGTACTAGTTAATGAGTAAGCGCAAATGCGACTAAACGCAGGTTCCACTATCCCGCTGCGATGAGCTCACGCTTGAAATTTCTGGATTTTTTTCAAAAATAACTAATCTAAATAATTAAATCAGTCCCCATAGTAAAAGGCAATTGCAACGTAATTCCATTAAAGTTCTCTTTCCTCCACAAATAATCAAAATATTATTTTATATTAATAATTATATCATAAAAATATTAATAATTAACAGTTCTACCAAATTTCATGACTTTAAACCTTTATGCGTTCGTCTAAACAAGTTTCAATTAATTTTAATCTTCCCCTAAACTTACAAATTATAATAACTATTCCAAATTATGATGTGGGAGTGCTCGTGACCACTTTTCCACACCGTTCAACTCCGAAACGTCACGACGTTGCCTTTTCCGTACATTAGTTTATTGCCATTTAATTAATTAGAAAAAACATGCTCCTTTGGAAGAATCTATGTAAATAAATGAAAGTATGAATATATGTAAATAAATCATATTTGGATATTGCCCGTTCATGCACATAAGCGAGGTATACCTTCTTCGTACAACCGGCACTCCCTGGAAACGACAATCATTACAGCAGGCTTTCATCCTTGGCGTGTAAATACACTTTCATCTTTTGGCGCAAAAAGCTTTTACGCAAGCAACCATACATGTAGTGCTTCTTTCCGCATTTCCAACACTACCGGAATGAAACCCGTCCTCTAGAGCTACTTCCCCTTTGAACTACTGGATGAGGATCAAGCGTCCTCCGATTAACGTCTCTTGAAAAAGTTTAGTTTGACCGGTCAAACAATCTCGTGCTTAAAAACGGAGAAATTCTTCATTAAGAACTAATCAATTATGTCAACGATTTTTCGTAAAAATCTAAGTTTGAAAAATATTCGTCGGCTTAAAATTTTATTTCGAAATATAGACCATGAATGCCATATTCCTCCTCCTAATTCATTTTTGACCAGCTCTGTCTCCCGTCATCAGTAATGTCTATTTAATAAACATTCTTTGTTATAAATAGGAAATTTTTGTATTGAAACATAATTATTCTTAAAAGTAAATGTAGTTACTTAAGATTATAACTTTATTTGGTATTAATTTCTTATAATCTTAATAATTATAATTTTTTCATGATAAATAAATGCATCTTTTTTTATCACACAGATGTTTTGTCTCTGCTGCTCTCCCTCAGCATAATGAAATTAAAGATAATTTTGAAGAAGTAAGCCTGAATAATGTAACTCTGCAGGATGTGGACAAAGCATTCGTGGAGATGGATTATGCCATTAAACGAACGGGACGATGCTCCAAAATAAATGTAAAAAACATATTATCTTTGATCGAAAAACTTAGTAAGTCGAATTCCTGTTTTATTAATTATAATTACGTATTGTAAAATTAGCCTTTTTATGCTTGCTACAAAGTATCCGTTTTTTCTTCAAATGCTTGAATAGAAATTCAAAGAAAAAAATTCGTTGTAGCAAAACGTGTCTTATGTCATTAAAAGCCTCTATATCCTCTAATATTATTATTCTATTTTTCTAATTATATATTGTGTAGTATTAGGATTTCCAGAAGACTAAAATGTATGGTTATTTCTTGTCAAGAAGTAGTTTTCAAACTTCTATCTTTTTATGCACTTTATTATAGCATTGAAATATGTCTATTAATTTATTGAATTTGTTTGTAATTTATAAATGTTATGCTAATAAATAAAAGCAAAGTCTTGAATGGTAAAAAGTTAAAGTATTGCCTTGCATATCATCCTGTATTAATGTTCTTTTTTATCATCTTTTAGTATCATTAGTCTCAAATCAAAGTTCTGTGCTGGAACATAATTGTCAAAATTTTTCATCTGGGAAAAATCAATTTTATTTATTACATATTATGTGAATAATTTTATTGTTCCTATGGATCTGAAGATTTTAAAAATTTGTATCGCATTTATATTATGTTTATGTCTCGCTAATTCCTCTTTTATTTAGGATTAAGGAATATATTCTTTATAATTTAGATTTATTAATGTATAGTACTCGATTTAAATGCTAAACTTTAAAAAAATGTAATCCAAATTTTTGGTGTCAAATAAAAATCCATAAAATTTGACTATATAAGATAAAAATTAAGAGAGTATCTAATTATGCTACTAAATTAGTTTGCTTATTGGTAACCATCCACAAAGTATATTGACCATCTTTTCTTTCATTTTTATCATTTGAATTTTGTTAAATTTATCAAGGAAGGTTATAAATGCTGTTCTTTGTGATGTTAGATAACTTTAAAGTTGAAGAGCAGTCTAAATTTTTTAATATTTTATTATATCCATTAAATTATTTTCAAAATCCACATATGACCATAAAAGAAGTTAACAGAAAATACATCTGATCTGCATCTTTAAAGAGAATATTCCCTCTTATAATTTCCAGACAAAAGTTTGATGGATTGCATTAACAAGTTTAGTTTGCAGATTGAGGCTAGCAATTTAAACACATAATGCGTACAACAGCAAAAGAAAAAAAAAATCAATGCATACGCTAACAGCTAATGTAGTATTTCATGATATTTGTTTTACAGCAATAAAAGGATAAAACATTCTTATATAAAAGATTGAAAAAGATATTTGTTGAAAATTTTTTGAAACAGGCCTGTTATTGAATTTTTCTGAAATGAAAAGAATTATGTAAAGTTTAATTTTTCTGTATTTATTTAATGTCTCGTCCTTTGTACATCAAAACTTTTATCAGAAATTCTGCTTGATTTGTTATTATTAAAATATTTTCCAATTAATTAGAAAAATTGAAACATTTTTTATTGGAATCTAACATTGTGTCTTGGTTTTTTCTGCTTTGTGTAATCCTAGAAAATATATCTTCTACAGTCAGTATTAGTATTCTTATAGTATTATATTCATTTAAAGTCTAATAGAAATGTTATTCTATATATATGCAAATTTCATTCTTGTCATTCCTGTGGTTTTAAGAAATTGAATAATATTCCATAATTGAATAATATTTTTTTTGTTGTTTGTTTGAACATACAATGAATGATAACAGAATAAGGAGAGATCCTTCAATCTTTTTTCATATGCTGTGAGTATACAGAAATTTAGTGACAACAAATTTAGGTTAAATTCTGTATAATTTCATAATTTTTATTTGTGAATATAATTGTGAAAAAGTTGGAAGCTAGTATTTTAAAATTTTGTATTTGATACTATTTAAAAAATTTATGCTGAAATAATGCACTTAATGAATTGTTATAAATTGGTCTTTTTTAATATGCATACTGAAAGAAAAAAAAAAACTGCCTCATTTTTAAAATATTTTACTTCTGTATAAATATATCTACAACAATAATTTGTTTTCTCTTATTTACACTAAGTTTGTATTAGTATTTGCTTAAAAGCTAAAATGACATTGGTATGTTGATATGGAAAATTAAAATAGATCTTAAGCAATTAAGATTTTTTTAGTCTATAAAATTTAACTATTTTTTAAACAGTTTATTTACTAATGCTGTTGCATTTAGAATAAATCAATAATTACAACCAATTATGTAAAATCACTAAGTATGAAATGTCAAGCAAAATTTGCAAAAGGATATTAAAAGAATATTTCATTGAATTGTCTTGAAATGGTACAGCGAAAGAATATATAAACTTTTAAGATGAGTGAATTTTTACTTTCTTTTTTTTAACTTTTTAATTTAAACTTTTTGTCTAAATATTTCAAATATGCAAATTTCTCCTTACTTCATGTGTCTTATTTTTCCTATGAATACTCTGTCCATGCTATACTTTATATGGGTTTGAATTTTTTCAAACATTTATTGTTCTCCACTTGTGATATTAATAATTTTTTGTCCTTAGATTCTTTTTCTGAAGTTCATGGTCTTTATCTTTTGCGATGTTGTGGATTGATGTATATGGAAAAACCTGCTGAACGAGTGCAATTTGCCAATGAAATTTGGGAGAAACTTCATAAATTAGGTACAAAGATAATTTCTTTGTGTTGAAAAATTGGTATTAATATATCAAGTTCTTTATAAAACAGTACTTCTTAAACTGTTGTTCATAATCTTTAGAGTTACAAAGAAAGGTAGTGGACTTATGAAAACTCTTTTCTAAAAATTTCCTCTCTAAAGAACATCATCTTGACTAAATGTATTTCATTTGAATTTCTGCAGTGAATGTTTATATTATATAATAGTTTTCTTATTTATTTTCCATTCTCTCTGTGATCACTTCTGAATATTATATTTCAAAATGTATCAAAAACTAAAAGAAAATAAATAAAAATAAAATTAATAGAAAAAAAAGATTATAAATAGAGAAAGTTTGAGAGCCTTACATATAGTGTCCCCACTAAATGGAACAAGTATTTATTTCCTTTACTATTGCAATTAGACAGATAGTCCCAGTTATAAAGTTTCTCAAATAAGGTACCCAAATGTATGAAAATACTTTGGCTTCTGTACAGGATGATTATTAAAAAAAAAAAAAAAAACACTGATGGCTGGAAGGAAAAGACAGATTCCTTTCCATCTAAGTTACTGTTAATTCTAATCCCTTTCAATCTTTTAGACAAAAACCAATGGAAATGGTCTTCCCAAAGCATTCCCACATACCTTCCAATTATTCTCCCCTCCCCCCACATAAAATTATGGACATTGGATGAGACCGCAAATACCTTGCATGTTGTTCACCAATCAATACAGATTTTGTAATAGTTACAAAATGCAGATCATGGGCATGAATCTAACAGTTTACTGAATCTATTTTCAAAATGTGTGTTTAGGTGGCTTTTTACAGACCAATTTACACCAAAATTTGACACGGAACTATGATTGTAGTCACAAGGCAACATGTTGAATTTCACTGGGTGAAGTCATTGCATTTATTTTCATGCATGAGAAAGTATGAACCGACGGATGGTCCACTGTTTGACAAATTAGGTTCGAACTTGATCAAAACAGATAACAGTCTATATTTTAGATGCTATACCTATGTATTAAATTATATTTACATAGTTCCTTGCATTTTTCAATTATTGAGTTCATTTGTACTCAAGCTGCCAGACATTCTCAGAACGGATTTTGCTCAAAATTTGATAGAAATCTACAAATTTGGTGAAAAGATCGTATTTGAAGTTGCATCCATGTGGCTCAAATTGTTTTTGAATTATCTTTGTCACAGACAGCAATAATGCTAATATGTTTTTCGAACACAGGGAGATGTGAAACAAAGAGTTTCATCAAAACCTCAAGTTTGAATTTTTTGATGATTACAATATTTTCTCTATACTTCGTATATTATAAAGTAACCAGCAGGAGTGGTCTTCCCAAAACTTTTTTGCATACTCTCGAATAAATTTGTCATGCCAGAGAATGTCTTGCATGCATTGGCATACAATTAATGAAGTATTAACTTTTGGCATGAATATAGCATTTCACTAAATTTATTGTGTCATCTTCAGCAAGTGTTTTGACGATTAATCCCTGGCAATCTGTTAATAGCATCTGAAAATCGAATTTGTGTTTTCTCAACCGTTTAAAATAAAAATTTGATACAAAACTGCACTTGTAATCATAAAATGCTATACCATAATGATATATTTTAGTCATTGCAACTTTGAGTTATTGCATTTACAGGTTTCTAGTTGTACAGACCGGCAGATGGTCAACCCCTCATTGGATTTGACTCAGAATTTGACAGATGTGTACCATATAAATTTTAAATCTGTGTGCGAAAATTTAATCATCTAGCTCTCTTCAATTTGCAGTTAACTGTTTTAACATATATTTAAACAGACTGACTTCCTCAGATATAGATTTTGCTCAGAATTTAATGGAAATCTACAAATTTGATGTAAAGACCGTATACCAAATTCCATTTGTGTAACTCGAAGTATTTTTGGAATTATCCTTACCACAGACAGATAAACATTTTCCATACATTTGTTTTGCGAGCTCAGGGAATTCTAAAATGTGGATATTCTCCAAATTCTCAAGTTTGAATTTTTCATCGGTTACAATACTTTCTCTTTAATTCATACACAAGAATGTAAGAATAAAATATTACATATTGAAACAACATAGGTAATGTTTTCATTGCTATCGAACAATTTAGTATTTATTGCAAAATAAATAATATCAAAGTACAAATATTATAAAAATAATGTACAAATCGAAACTTGTTACAAATTTTATTTTACTGAAAATCTTTAAAATTTTAGCTAGTGCCAAAAGTTTACATTAGCTTGCAAGAACTGAAAGTTTATTTCTGAATTTTAAACATATCTGAAGGAATTAACCATCATTTGCAAGTAATCTTTTTTCAATTAAATGCAAACAATAATATTTTATGATAGAAAGTATGAATTTATTATGTAATTTGTCATTTATATTGATTGTGCATTATTTTTTTATCTTCCTCTACATATTAATCCAAGAGGAAGAAAGTATCTCCCTCTTTTCTTAATTAATAATAGAATTAGAATCTTATCTGTTGTGCATTGAAATGTTTCATTTATAACTATTAGTTGGATTAAAGGAAAGTTATCCTCGATTTTTAAATATATTATTTGGCACTTATGTATTAACTACATGCTATTGGCAAACTTCAGACTTAATTGCATGTCATTGGCGAACATAGTCAATAGACCAACGTGATCTCCTTGTCGCTCTTTTTTTGGAAATTAATTGCTATTAGTCGATTAATAAAAATACTTATGCTTGGGTTGGTCCCATAACTGTTGTCTTTTTTTGTAATATTTTTAATACTTTTATATTCTCAGTAACATAGAGACATCCAAACAAAAGGCCATCAAATTAACAGAAGCTCCATAATAAAAAAGTTCATTAAAAAATGTATTCAAAAGAACAGAAAAAAATGCAGATTATTGAAATTAAGCAATCATTTTCACATAATGTTGCTATTAAATCATTCTCCTCCTTTATTTTTATTTAATTAGTTTTATACAAGCTTTTAATCTTTCTTCCATCCTTTTTTAATCTTCCTTTCTTGTGCATTTAAACAACTTTAAAGCATGGAAATTATATATAGATAGAAGTTTTATTTCACTTTTTTTTTCAAAGCTGACAGTATAAATTGTTGATGTTAGAAACAGTCAAAATTGGAGGTTAGAAATCACTTTTTAGCCTCTAACTTCATAGCAATTGCAGCTAATGAAATTTTTTAAATACAAAAGTTGTTCATCTTAATAAGGTGCCAATTTGGCTCACTGCGTTTATTTTTTTAGAATGTTACATGAAAATTTCAACCCCCTATCAATTCCATCCTCTTTGAGTTTGATGTTCTATCTACGAACTCATTCGAGATTTGTACATTTCTTGCAACATATTCCAAGCTGGTTAAAATACAAACAAGATTATTCTAGCTATCTTGTTCACAAGAAAGCATGGGCAAAGAAGTATATATATATACAAAGGTTGGCTTTGGGCTCTAGGGGCCTTGTTTGGTGAAGAACTACAGAAATTTTCTCTTAAGTTGTGTCATGAGAACCATTGCAATATGCAGTTGTTGCTATTGGCGATAAGCGAGGATCGAACTCGCAACCTTATGGTTCGTAGCCGTGTAACATGACCACAAGACAAGAGAAATTTCTCATGTCTCGTAGCTGTTATCTGGCTTATAAAGCGTCACCACACAGTCTTCCTATAAGGAATCTACTTAAAAGTTAGAAAAATTAAATTTTGATATGGATAACTTAGATAAAAAAATTATATGTGTGTAAAATGTTTCTCTTAGCTCATCTTTAAGAGTACAGAGTTTCATGCTTTTATCTGTAAAATTTGATGAGATATTGAAAGACCAAATTATTGATTTGGACTGTTTTTCTATGTTTTTGACTAGTGTTTGTACAAGTCTTTAATTATGATTTAAGGGATAATATACTTATTAGAAAGGATTATTAAAAGGGTCAAATAAAAAATAATAATGCATTCATTAACTTTAATTAAATTTTAAAGAATTCTCTGATAATCCATTAATTGTAATGCTTAAAATCTTGTTCAAAATGAACACTTTCAACATCTGTGCAAAGATGCATTCTTTTTAATGAATTTATATATATGTGTGTTCATCACATATGACATAAAGACAAACCTTTTGAATTCCTCGGCAAAGATTTATGGAGCACATACTGCAGAAAGCAGTCCATCCTTTAATTCAGGCATTGTTTGTCAAAACTAACTGAATAAATCGGTCTCCATTCAGCATATTGTTGTACAAAATGAAGACAACCAAAGAGTTTTTGAAAGTCCACATTGAACATTTACAGGACAGCATCACTGATGATGGATCTTTTATGCATGAAGAATGAGTTTTTACTGTGCCATTATTGTTTTGAAGATTCATGTTTCTGTCTTAATTAAAGCAACATTCGTCTGTCCAAATTACATTTATTGGAAAAAGATTTTTCTTAGCTAAATTTTAAAATTTAGATGTAGATTATGTAGTTTTTCATGCAACTGTTGTAATAATTCTAAAATTCCCTGAATGCTATATGTAGGCCAATTATTATGTTGAAATAATCTTAACGCTGTTGGTTTTGGAAGTTTGAGTTCTGAACCAAATGTTTGTACAGGAGCCTAAAGGTAGCTTGAAAAATAAACCAAAATGTCAATTTCTATATCACATGTATAAAGTCGTATCCTCCCTATTCCTTTCTTTGAAAGTAAAAGTCTAAACCACTCTGTGTAGACACTTCCTAGAACATTTGTATTCTTATACAGCTAATTAGCATTGCATACCACATGAATCATTGACATTTCCAAACATTTGTTACTGAGTTGAATCATTCTTATAGAAAGCACGCAATTACTTAGGAGTTTTATTTTTTTTCTTCAGCATTCTATTACTTCTCCAAGATATCTTAAATGCTCAGTCTCCCTGGCCATTTTTATAAAGTTGCAACTGTCGATTAATCAAAGTAAACAACATTATGTGTGATGAGCAAATATCTTTTAAGTCACAATGATTGGATGATGTACTCTTAATATGCATATGACTGTTTGCTGAATAAATTTGCACTTCTAAAATAAATATCACTTAACTTTGTAATAAGTCTCTCAAAATTTAAAAATAGCCATATTTCTGCAAATTTTATTAGTAGAAATTTGAAACTTAATGTATGAATACATGATGAATATAAGAGAAATAAATATAATGCATATTAACATTTGTAAACAAATGGGAGTCATACAAAAAATTTAATTTTTTACTATCATCTCTCGCAGAAGTCAGAGGGATTTCATACAATTGCCCACTTTATTTAATGAAACTTTATAATTGAAAGTATGTGCCTGGATGCAATTCTAAAGGAAATAAAAACTCTTTCTATGTTTTTGGGATACCCTGTATAGGCATGTTTTTTTAAATTAACATGAAATAAAATTTATGTGTTTCGTTTTAAGCTCTTGATAAAACTATGACTTCTCAGAAATGAAAGTACATTTGCTGATTTTAGAATTTAATGAAGCTAAGAAATCTTGGTGAAACTGTATAGTAACGTAGTATCAAATATGGAGTTTTGCACCTTATGGCACATCTAAAATTTTAATGAACTGGAATCACCTGAAATTTCAACTAAATACATTAATTTTATTGTTTTAAATCATTGTCTCTTTCATCTTATAAAAACTATAGTTTGACTTGCAGTTCTTTTCATATTTCATTCTTTTCATAGAATTATTTATGCCAATTGCATTATAAAGTAATTGTTTATAAACTGATTGCTTTATTCTGTTTAGCTTTTAATGCTCAGATTACTGATTTCAGCAAATTTAGTTTATTTGCTTTATATGAAGTTTTTCATACTTTGTGTATCTAATCAGCTAATAAAGTATTTGCTATAACAATGTATATCTCTGCCTTTTTTTAATGTTTAATCCTTTATTTCTAGATGTTCATTTAGATGTCAAGCATTATAATTCACTTTTAAAAGTCTTTGTGGACTGTGACCATCAGTTTCTATCTTCTGAATTTTTAGCATCAATGGAGAGTTCAAAAATTGAACCAAATAAGGTAAATCAATAAATAGATAAAAACATTTTAAATTTTATTAAAGTTATTTAATTATTGATTACATTTGGGTAGAGTTCCAGCTTATCTATGTATCAAATTAACTTTTAAATTGGCTAAAGAAAACTAAGGAAAATTTATACTGTTTATAAATAATGAAAGTTGTATCGAAATATGAATTGAGCAAGAAACAAGGGGAGTTATGTATGCTTTAAATGGATGAGTAAAAAATTTTTAAAATATCTAATATCAAATGGTAAGCCAACTTTTAAAAAGAAAAGAATTGTATTTGCTCTGGAATAGATGGAAAACAATATATTTTGCTGTGAAGTTTTCACTGTTATTAAGTTCTTGCATTCACAGCAAATAGAAAGAAAAAAAATTGTAGGAAATAAAATTTTGCTACTCTAAGAAACCTTAACAGCAATCTTAGTGGCTCAGTTGGTAGAATATTCGTTAATCCATATGTCTGGAAAATGATAATAATGTCAGGGAAAATTTCTTTAAAATCCTGGAATTGTCGGAGAAATTCAAACAGCAGAAATGCTGGCTACCCTGACATTGCTACAAGTATTGGAATCTAAGGAACAGGAAATTTTTTTAAAAAAATTTTAGATTTGAAAGTTATTGTAAAATACAATCGTTGTACAAATTTTGTTTCAAAGAAAGGACTTAAGAAAATTGGCCATTGAAAAGTGTTTGATGTGAGGAAAACTCACATTTGCAAATTTCAGGATAGTGAAATTATTTAAATTACATTGCATTTTTTTCTTTTTCTGAAGTTCTGTAAACAAGCAGAAATCGAATTACGCATATATGAAATATCAATTGATTATTTTGTGTTTAGTGAAGAATTTATTAGTTTTTTATTTACATTGATATCTGAATGCATTATTATTGATGGAAAATTGTTGTTGTCTATCGCACCTCATTAGTATAGCATAACCTTCCTCCCAAGAATCAGAATCTGGAAGATTTAAATTTCTATTTAAACCGGTTTTTGAAAAAAATACTACTGCCCCTTGTGGCATAATTGAAACATCATGTTTTAAGTATCTTTGTCTGAAGACCTGACTCTTCCACAGAAACCACAATGTATGCAAGTCCTGTGCCCATTGAATCACTTGAAAGCATAGGTCAGGACCACTAGTATGATGTAGAAGTGTGGAGAGCAGGTATTATCATCATCATTTGACTGTGGTTCAGAATTCTAGATCTGTTTTCATGTCGTTTCAAAACAAGACTTCAATTTTCGTGAAGTAATTCCATTTAATGAATTGCATAATATCAACTGTGATACAACATCTGGCATTAATAAAGGTTAACTGGTACTTGTGAAAAGGGTTGAGAAGGGGAATGACATTAAAATTTTATTTTTGAACATCCATTAAAATATCTTGATATTGATCAAGTGTTGCCAAATTTATTTGTCATTCTGTATGATAACACTAATTGATTGAAAGGGAATTTCCCTTTCAGTTCTGTCTCAAATTTAACAAACTTTATTCAGATTTTCAACATGCCAATGACATTACCTTTGAAGATGAAAGCAATATTTATCCCACTCCCCACCCATTGAGATTTCTTTTGGTTTTTTGAGATTTCTAGAAAATACATTTATGTTGATGAGTAATTGTCCTTTTATATTTATAGGTTACATACCTCCTTTTATTACAAAAATACTGTAATTACGGAAATTTGAGCGGGGCTCGGTAAGTTGTATTTATTCAGGAAATTTGTCTGGTATATGTTTATCATTATTTATCATCTATTATCTAAATTGTCATAAATTGTTATTTGCTAAGTTGTCATATGACTTGAAAATAACGTCATTAAGTTTTTTGTTTTTCATCTTATAAGTATTAGTTCTTCTGGCCATTTGCTTGATGTATTCAATAAATGAGATATTTTGTTAAGTATATTGAAATGCTGTTAAGCCTTAATGTTCACATTATATAATTTGTACTTTTACTGCACAAATGATCATTTAAAGATAACTTGAGTGTGTGGTTGCCACACTGAATTTTATGCTATTATACATTTTCAGTTTTCCAGGTATGATAGGCAAGATAATAAGTCTTCAGGCTGAGATTCTATACTACTCTTGTTTTATATCTGTTTCTGTAGTTTCCTCAATCAGGAATATTTTATAATTCACTTGTGTTAGTAAAAGCGATATTTAAAATTCAACTATGGCCTATCTTACCTAGATGGTGAAAGTATATTTGGATTTGATCCAGATTAAACTTACAATCGTTATTAGATTATACTTTAATCATTATAAGATTATACTTACAAAAAGGACCCAGATTATACTTACAATCGTTATTTTTACTTCTTTTAAATTTTTTCTAAGAAGTATTTACTTTTCTTAATCATGTTATTAAATTTCAATAACATAAATTACTACTGTGATATTTAGTGTTTCATAAATTTGGAAAGGTGTGAATTCTGGTATCATCCCAAAAGTGGTGTCCCATGAACTCTAAATATAGTAGTGCTACAAAAGATTATTTCTACAGTGCTGAAGTTCATCCTTTCTTTAAAAAGTGATATCATCCTTTTTCAAACACAGGGTGTGTAGCGTCATGAAAAGTGCTTAATTTTGGGAAAAGGTCCTGAATATTTGCTTAATTTTCTCAAGAAGTGCGAAGAAAGATTTTGTTTTGTTTATCTGATGTATCAAGAAAATAAACCAACAAGAAGAGAAGAATTCAGAGAAGGAATTTCTGTGTGAAATAGGTCCAGACGCTCCAACACACATTAAAATTTCTCTTAATGAGCCATCTCCCCACTCCCTCTTTCTGTGCATTACCATTTATTGAAATACTGGAATAGTTATTCAGAAGCAGCAGTAAGCATACTGTGCCATACTTGTTGCGATTCAAAAACATTCGAACTTCAATTATTATTGTTTTCGATGCTGAAGAATTTATTTAAATTGTGCTATTATGAGCATATGTTTAATTTTTTATTCGTTGTTAAAGAAGAGTACGCAGATTGGTCCGATCAACGGAAAATAAGAATACATCAGAATGAATTGGTTGCGGGAAGGCGATACATTGAACATGAGAGAAGTTACTCTAAACACATTTACGGTGAACCCTCTTTACAGTATGTTACATATTCGGTTATCATTCTCATTAGTATGTCATTTTGGAGCAAACCATTGAACGACCTATTAAAGGGATTTTACTGTACTATATTAAATTGCAATATGCAATTATGTTAATCGCGTACCTAAAATCTAGTATGATGAGATTTTAATTCGAAGCCATAAATTTTCAAATATAGTTATATCTTTCGTCTTTTATGAATGTCACCATAATTTTGTAAATTATTTGTTGGACCAATCTCACCACATTTTAGTTTTTATTAAAGCGGAAAAATGCTGTATCTGATACTTAAATTTTTTTTAAGAAATAAAAAAAAGTTTTTGAAAACATATTTTTTCGGATTCAATTTTCATAATGTTTTTTTTTTTTTTTTTTTTTTTTTTTTTTTTTGCTCTCTTTTCTCTTTATAACTCCCTGTAGAAATTTTTATTTCCTAGTGAAATATCTCTTTACATGTAAACGTTTTTCCTGATAATTGCCATTCATTCCGATTGCATTAGCCACTCAAATTAGAAGCGTGAAATTTGTGCTGATAGAGGTACATTCAGAACAGATTTTTCGAAATTTTAATGCGAAGTTTAATTAAAAGTAAAAATAAAATTTTAAATAATGATTTATTAATAAAAATTAAATTTTTCTGCCATAATATCAATGCATATCATCGCATAAAATTTTTTACGCCGTGTTAAAGGTTAAAAAGAAAAGAAGAAATTGTAGCTTTTCATTGATATCCATTTTATTTGAGCAAATGCGTTTTTTCTTTAATTTGTTATTTTTGAAAATTTAGTTTTAGACACAATTTGTAACAACGATTTTTATTATCATGAAATTCAGAACATTATTACTTCTTCGAATAGTTGAGTCACATTATTTTACTCCTGTTAAAATCGTGACAAAAAATGTTTTCTATGCTTTAATTAAAATTAAAAAAAAAATTAAGCAGTTCATTGAAAAAGATTCGCTATTTAATGAGTTTTGTTAAATTTTGAAGCAATACGGCATATTGTCTGAAGTTGGATCCAAAAAATACTTTAAAAAAAATGCTACAACTGGCAATTTTTATTTTAATTTTACTTCTAACTGCAGAGTTGGCTTTTATTTTTTAACTTCATGAATTTATTTCAGATTATTTATGAGAACTGGGACTTGTTCATGTTTGTATATTCACGTTTTTCTGTAATTTTTTTAAAAGTGAAAATAAGTCCCCCCCCCCCTCTTGCATATAGGTTAAAAGACATGTTTTTATTAAATTGTTAGACTGTTTTAAAAATGGCCTTTGCTAAACTTCCGAAGTAAAAAGTGATAAGGGAAAGTGATTTATGTAGTCTGATCATTTCTGAATGCTTCTATTCTTTACTATTAATAAAAAACGACCTATTAAAAGATTTAGAATATTGCTTTGCTCTATTTCATGCTAGTTTTTCCTGTCTTATGATGCTAGCTATTCTGGAATGTTTTAGTTCTTAGTTTTATTAGACTTCCAATAAATTTACTAAATATTATGAATTAATGCAGGATGAAATTTACACTTTCCATCCCAGCCATGTTAATCTCATTTGCTATCACATATATAAAAATCAAATGCAAAATTTTTGGTCATGCTATGCTTCTACATCAATATCAACATTTTCAGAAATGATGTGGTTATCTAAATGATTTGTTAATTTTAAGAAATGTTGGAAGAGATCAGAGATCTTTATTGTTAATCTTATAAAAGTTGGCTTAATTTTTTTGTATTGATCGTTTTTTTTTTCTTTCATTTTTACGATCATTTTATATTTGCGTAGAAACCAAAAAGACGTAATTTGTTTTTTGGTAGAAGATGTTGGACAAATACAGAAAAGTATTAAAATTTAAAGAATATGCATTTAAAATTAATGAAAAAAGTTTTTTAAGGGAAAACCATATTATTATAAAAAGAAAACATCCTTTGTTTGGACAAAATGCAGATTTACATATGCATACAAATGCAAAGGTTCTTAATTTTACTGACAAAAGTGCTTAAAAGTACTTAATTTTTGCAGCAGTTTCTTATTATGCACCCTGAAAAGTTCTTATATAGTGTTTGTGATATTCACTTTTAGTTGATTTTAAAAAAAAATTAAAATAGCAGCCTCTGTTCAATCTAGTTGTGTTAAAAAGTATTTAAGCAAATGCATTGATAAGATTATTTCACATTGCTAATGAAAATCATTAGTACTACTCCTGTTAAGTGTTGGAGGACTGATGAAAAAAGTACTCTGAAATACGTTCCTTTTCTCCCTCATTATGAAAAACTGCTTATTTCGATAAATTATTGATAGCCAGAGAAAATAATAACAATAATAAAACTGTAAAGATTTCCTTTATGGAAACAATAGAGGATAGTGAATAAAAATAAAAATCAAGATCAAAGATATTGGAGATCAATAATTTGTGGTTTTCCCTTTGATTTGAGATGTATTGTGTTCTTTGCATTTCAATGCTATCTTTATTTAATGCTCCTTTTGTCATGCTCACTAAGGCAAATTGGGTATTGATTCAAACTATAGCATATTGGTTCTCAAGTAATTAATGCTTTTAATTTCTATTTGTGACTATGCTTTTACTTGCATTTTGATTTTACTGGTTGTGATCAATAATTGGTTTAATGTATGTAATACAAATGTTATGAAGTATACAAATAAATAAAATTTTTCAATAAATGGGGATGTATGTTCAAGCTTAATAAATAGGCTGCCAATACATGTGTTAAAAACTTGGTAAAGTTAAACTACATGTGTTAAAACTTTTTTTCTAGCTTGGGTTTAATGTCAGCAGGTATCTTGAGTTCAAAGACAATAAGTTATCTGAATAATTATGCAGATTTTCAGTTTCCCTACAGGCACATTCATGCTACTGTGACTGATTAACATGTCCATTTCTGATTTTGTGACATATCCAATTTGTGAGAGTTTGCAGGATGATATATTCATTGTGGGATCTATTTTGTTTGCTTAAAATTTTCTGTATTATTGTCTAAAGTTGTCCAATCATTCTAATACATCCTACGTCGAATGAAAATGGAATGGGCTGATTATTCATTAGGGTAGAGTGAAAAAAAAAATCAATTGTTCAGGTATTGTATTCAAATAGAGCTCCAAAGTTGAGTCTTGGAATACTAATCAACGGAAAAATATTGAAAAAATTATTCTTTGAATTTTCGGTTTGTGCAAAGAGCCAAATTTTGAGAAATAGGATGGGGAAAAAAACAAAAACCCTAAGATTATCACTCTAAATATAAAGTTCTGGAATGGGGGAGGGGAATTCAAAGATCAAATTCTAATTGGAATAACTCTCAGAAATCACGTCCTTGCATGTTCTGCGATAGAAAATGTTTTTTTTTTTAAAGTGTATCTTGAATTTTCAGTTTCAGCAAAAGGCATAAAATCTGCAAAAAAAGAAAATACCTAAATTTGCCTTTAACCAAAAAATATGCAGACTTTAGTTTTTGATTTCTTCTTGCTTCTAAATACTTCATTTTCGTTGCTTATTGACAAAAAATATATTCTTGCATTAATGTTAAAATGTTCAAACTTGTGTAAAAAAATCTGGGATTTATCGATATTCAAATTTACAGATTATTTTATGAAACAACAGGTTATATGAAGGGATATTAATTTTCAAGAAAAATAAGGAAAGCCAAGACTGGTGACCAAAATGTCGGTTTTGTTATATCAGCATATGAAAAGATAATGAAATAGCCAAGTGCAAATGAAGTAGCTAAAATATTATAATATTTATGTTAGTGACTTGGAAAAACTATTAGCAACAAACAAAGATGGAGAAATGGTGTTATCTGCAACATAGAGGTTAACATTCAGCACCCATTGCATTGATTCATTTGTTTGTTGTTTGTTCCACTTCAATGAACTGACATTCACATATTTGAATGATTGGGTAGAGAGATGATGAAAACAATGTCATTCTCTTAGAAATTTAACTAGCAGTTGCAATGAATTAGCAACATAGAGCTTGCATATAATTCTTTTTTAAAGATTCTTAAACAATTATTTGCCATTGTTTGATGGAAACAACCTGAAATTCACACATTTATTACTCACAGTTGTAAATTATAGTAGAATTTTATGATAAATAATTTTGTACTGTACCCTGCAATCCTTGTACTATGTTATGGAATTTTCATTTCTGAGTAATGTTCTTTCACCTGATTTTTTTTTTTTTTTTTTGCATTCTAAAAACAGCCCTCTTTTGGACAATTTGTTTCCATTTGGTATTTACATGACATCCAAAGAATAAATGATTTACAAGCAAAACTACCAGAAGAACTATTATAAAATATAACCATATTCCAGCGATTTGTTTACCTTTTACAAACAGTGTGGCAACCAAACCAGAAATCACGGAAAAATCGGCTAATTTTATCGATCAGGAAAAGTCAGGGAAATTCGTAACAGTATCTAAAAATCAAGGAAAATTGCCGACGAGAGCATTTTGCGACAAGCATACGTGCGATTGGCGACTTCGCGCTATCATTTCTCTGCCTCTGGAGCCTAATGTCGCCAAAGCGATGATAGTAACAGCAACCCAGGGCAGCTTTATTTCGAAGGTATGGCGACTTTTTAGAATTCCATTTTTAATAAAAGTGATAAACTGATGAATTTCGCTTATAGCAATCCTATTGAAATTTTCGGGAAGGTCGGTTTTCACAGAGAGAGTGAATAAATTTTGGTTCAATCTACTTACAACTGAAAACTTGGATTGATGCCATATCAATGCGAAAGATGATAATGATACTTTCTCATGGTAAGAGTAATGTTGAAAGAGGATTTTTGATTAAAATAATATTCTATGGGAAAATATATAAGAACAAGCACTCGTTACAAGAAGAATTGTTTATGACAGCATTCAAGCAAATAGTACACTAATAACTGGAGGATACGAAGTTGAAAATTGAGTTCGGGACGAGACTTCTTATAATAGCAGTATATAATGTTCATTCATGAAAATATTAAAGCGCAATATCCAGTCAATTTTGAGAAAATGGCTCTCAAACTTTTAGCATAGCTTATATACTAATAAAGTGTAGCTGGTGCCAAGACTAGAAGAGTATAGTGGATAACTGGCATTGCATTCATGAGACCCAAGTTTTATACTTGGCTAATATTTTTCACTTTTTTACTATTTTTTTTCCTTTCTAAACTATTTTAAACTGATTTAAAAATTTACAAACACATTTAATTATGTTTTTCATTTCTTATACAAAAATAAATATTTATTCTTCCAATTCTTAATTAAAATTTAATTATTAGAAGAAGTATAATTATAACTATGAATGCTTTTTTTTAAATATTCAGAATTACTTAAATTAAATTAAATAGTTTTTATGTTACTTTCAGAGAAATACTTCAGTGTTTAAAGGAGAAAGGACTTCCCATTAATGAATCTGTGTTTACTATACTTATTAAAGGACATATGAGAGCAAAGTAAGATTTAATAAGTTTTATATCTTTCTATCAAATTAAGTTCCCCCCTCAATCAAGGCTACCTATTTTATAGACTGGTAAGCTATTAGTAGGTATTTCAGGTATAACAGGTAAGACAAAAGTGTGAACTGAAACTACGCACATGTTCCAATCAACATGTATCTTATATGCTGTTTTTATAAACAATCGAATATTTTAATAAAGTATTGTCCTTGCCATTTGCTAATATAGATACTGTTAATTGCATCATGCATTTTATCATAAAATTATTAATAAAAAGTTTTGTAATACACATTTTATTTTAATATATCACATTTGGTCGCAATATAAATATTGGATCTTTTACTTTACTAAAATTAGTTTAATCTAAAAACAAGCATTTGTTGTAAGTTTTTTTTAATCTTTTTATTTTTTACTTATTAAAAACGTCAAATGCAGATAAGTTAAATGAATTCCGAGGTTGAAGAAAGATAAAAGATGCCAGTTTTCAACATCTGGGAATGTTGAACACTGCAGTATCCTGATTACTTATGTTCATACCTAAACTGAAAGTCTATTGTTGGAATTGACTGTGGATGTTGCTAACATTTGTAATATCTTGTTTCTTTTTTGAAATGAACCGTGCGGAGTAGCTAAATCAAGAGAAAAGCTTATTTGGTTTTGGGGGGGGGGGGATGAGGCAGAAAGAAGTGATATGCTGGGATCCCAAATTAAACAGGAGATTGCTTAAGCACCTCCTGTTCAAAAATTACAGGTTGTGTCACAACCATATTTTGAGCATACAATCTCTTGAGTGTGCGGTCTTGATTTCAGAAGAAAAAAGTTAATATTTTAACCTATAGAAAAAGAATGGTGCTGCTATACTAATAAGATATTCATTTTTAACAGGTGCCAACAACAACTATTATTGTTTGTGTTTGCACAGTTCTGTTTAGAACATCGCCAATCAAGAAACGTAATTAGTTCTATTAAATATTAATTTGTTAAACAGCATAAACAGCAGACATTTTAGCATCACATAAATAATAATTTTTAAAAATAAAATGGAATTCTATATACATTGCACAGTTACTATAACAGTTATAACAATTCACATCACAATTATTGTTTTCATGACATCCCTCTTTTATGTTATAAATTATGCAACATAATCATTTAAATAAGATGGTAAGATACAAACATGGTTAATTCTTCTCTGGACATTATAATCCTTCCTGTTACTATCTTCTTTGGACGGTATAATCTTGGATTTTGAGAATTTAAGAGTACTTCTGAATCAGTTTGGAAAGTATTCATTATATCATCATTAGGATTTGCTTCTATATTAAAGGTATCATTGATTTTCTTTTATGCTTCCTATTACATCTTAGAATTTTACCAGACTGGTAACTAACAACCTGGAACCTATGATGCAATTTATACTTTGAAATTATTTCAGCAGGTTTCCATATTTGTTTTTAAAATTCAGTATTCTAACATTTTCTTTTAGCTTAACTCTGACTCTTGAAGGTAATCAAAATCTAGTAGTTAAGGCCAGATTGGGCCAGTTAGTAGTGAATGGGCTAAGCTCAGACAATGGACGAACAGTTTTGACGTAAAAGAATTTTGGAATGTTCTGTCTCTTAGCTAACTTTTCCTGATTATTATTAAATAATTGTTTTAATATTTTATTAGATATTGATAATCTAATTTAATAAGTGAGGGCTAATAAAAGCATAATTAAAGTTCCCGTCTTCTGCTGGTTTCTTATAAATATAACTATTAAATGGTATGTTATCAGAGTTATACAATGTTATGAACTCTAAATCTTAAAAAAAAACTAAAGTTTATTTAGTACCTCATCTGCACTTTTATTTGCAAGTTCGTTCATTTTTATTCATTTTGAGTAATAAGCCATTACACTCAGATCCTTATATCCATATACAAAATTAAAATATTGCTAATTGATTGGAAAAAAAATATTGCTAATAATATTTCTTTCTTATTCTGTGCATAACTTTTTTCATGATTTATTAAACTTTGTGAAATAAATGATACATGTTGCCTTTTTGGATTAAACAATATTTCAGTCCATCTTTTGAAATATTATATTGTATCATTATTTCAGTATTAGCACTGAAAACTTAAAATTGGGGGTTTAGATAACAATTTGTTTTCAAATCACACTTCCTGTTCTTTTCCCCAATAAAATCTTTTTCATGAATGATCTTTCAATTTAGTGGTAACTTTAGATACATTGGGTGTACATTTTTAAAGAAAATTTGTGATGCCTAACAATCTTCTAACTTCAATTTTTAATTTTGATGTTGGCATTTCAACTGTTGCCTTTATGTGATCTGGATGAGATTTCATTCCTGATTTTGAAATAATTTGGTCAACATATTTAACTTCTGATACACTGTAATATAGTTTATCTGTTTTAAGCTTTATATTTACATGTTTAGCTCTTTTGAGAATCTTTAACATGATTACATTGTGCGAGTTATCTTTCCCTACAACAATAATGTTATCAAATTGAATCTACTTCCTCATTATCTCTAAAAAGCTTTTGACATCTTTTCCGAAAAATCTCAAGTGCAGAAGCTATGCCATATGACATTTTATCCAATTTCATCTTTCAAATGATGTGTTAAATGTGCTCATTTCAATGCTAAAATCTTTTGTTGAGTCACCCATAGCATTCAATCGTTTATTCCTCGTGCTGGATGTATGAAAAGAAATTTCTCATTCATATACGACATTCTACCATAATGAATAGAATTCTTCGAATTTCTTTAGAATTTAGTATATTTATCCGTATTATCAGAAAGTTCAAATTTAAACGTGTTAACGATTTCCAGTCCTTCACTGCCAAGTAAATTTTGATTTTATCTATGCGCTTAACTTTCTAAATTGTGAAAAGATAATTTTCAGTTTCTATTTCATTTTTCTTTCACGTTCAAAAAAGTAGATAGTCTGAATGCATCTATCATATACGTTATTCAAAGAATGTAGATTGCACTCAGTAGAAATCCAGTTTCGACGAAAATCTCCATGACAACTTGTTATTGCTAGTGTTTGTGTTGTGCTTTTCAGAACACTACCAATGAAGAAACACCACTTCCATTAAATATTAATGTATTAACAGGATATACAGCAGGAATTTTATATACAGTTACAGATATAACAGTTTTTAAATAGCACATGCAATGCTACTGTTATTTGTAATTTCAATTGTTTGTTCATCAAGTACTGTTGCAATTTTTTCACTTCTCTCAAATTCAATTGGTTTCACTGCAAAAGTTCATCTCTTCAAAATACAATATTTTTTATTGAAGATTTTCAATGGTAAGAAAAATTTGATGCAAATCTTTGCCTACCACAATACCTAGAGTACAGCAGTAGATTATTATTTCTCTGGCCAAAGAGTTTGACGAGTAACAGTTATTATTCTTGTAAAGTTGAGATCCTAGTTACTAAAATTGTAGTTAATGATAAAATATCTTCATATATTCATTATGTAGAATGAAGAAATACTATCATCACACAATTATTTTACTTCTGTTAAATAACGCATGAACTTTTTGAAATCGAAACTGCATACTTAGAAGACTGTGTGAGCAAAATTTGGTTGTGATCCTGCAGTGCTTTTTGCACAGATGTTGCCTTAATCATTGTTAAATCTGTTTAAATTGAATCACCTTGTATAATGAATTCCTGCAAGAGAAGTATTACAAACAACATTTAATGCCTTTTTGCTAAACATTAAGGCAAAGACGTTTGAAATATTTCAAATCACTTAGAAAGACAATATTAAGCTGAATTTTGCAAAACTTATTTAAAAAAAACATTGAGCATTTGTTTAAAATCTCATTTGCTCTATTCACAAGATGTTTCTTCTTCTTGCAAGCTGTACAGTACAACATTACAGAGCTGCACTTTTGTTCTTTCAAAAATTATATACAGATTGTCTGCTCTTATCATGACTCAGTAGTTAATTTCTAAATTATTAGAGATAGAAATTAGAAAAATGGTAAAAAGAACTATTATTTGTGCTGTTTGAATCAAGGAATATATTTCACAAAATAATATGAAATCTAACTTTTTTTTTTCTTTTGCAGTTCCTCAATCCTATCAATCATATTTAGAAAAATATTATTGACATTATAACAACTTAAGCATTATAAAACCCCCCATTCTTGTGCAAATAAAACCAATCAAGTTATGAAATGTTGAAAATCACCATTTATAGACGAATTCTATTGATAAGTTCGTGATTTTTTTTTTAAATTTGTGATTACAAATTAAAATTCCATGGAATTTTAATTTGTTGAAATAGCTTTTTTTCTCCATAAATGGAGAAATGCCCTCATCTCTTCTTGGATATATTTCATTAAGTAAAATAAAAATTTATATGAAAATTGCTCTTAATTTGAATCAATGTTTTTGATTTTTAGATTATAACAAATATGAAAAACCTTCCAAAAAATTCTATGGCAGTATGACTATAGTTTTTAATCATAAAATGTTAATATAAATCATTTTCTCTTATGTGCATCAATCAAGTAAGGACAGGATATCTTTAAAGATAACATATATATTGCTACGGAACTTCAATTCCACTAGTCCGTAAAGTCACCGGGTTTGTTTGTTGTGGGTGTATGGTGTGAAAACAATCAACAGGCCTCAGTAACGAAAGGCGACTTTTATTAAACGCGAAGACAATAACACATAGACAACAAATACACAGTCGAGACTAATACATGACAGCACACTACAACACACAGTAGCCCACAAGTAGTAATCTGTAGCAATAACAACCACAGCATACAAAGTGGTCCGACAGAATTCAGCAGATGAGGGAATCTTCACTCTACTTAACTTCACTCTACAGTCTCACCAAATGGCTTCAATTCTCCACTGTCTGCTCGCTTTAGCTGTATCCAACTGTCGACGCACTATTACACGACTGGCTACTCCTCACAAGACTCGGCAAAAGCTCAGTTCGGTAGTCGCTTGTGCTCCACATAACGTTTGCTCTTCGCCATCCTCTCGATACTTGATTTCGACTCCGACTCACTGCAGCGAAGATGGTGGAATTAACGGAGTACCCGCCTTGCGTAGCAAGGCTATCTCCATGGTCCTGGTTAAGTACAAACCTGGCTTCCTAGAATGCCCTGAACTTTGAGCATTACTGGCGAGATGCACACGAGTACCAGTCGAAGAGTCAGTGAGCATGGGCGTAGGAGAGGGGGAGAGTTGTCAGAGCCAATAAGAGGTCAGGAACTTTCATGCGCAGGACGGAGATTTTAGGCGAGAAGTTTGTTTATCAGTATGAGTTTTCTTTCTTCTTTGTCGACTGTTTGTTTCAAGTTTTTGACTGCTTGCAGGATTCCAGGGAATTCTTTTAGGAGGGTTTTGATTTCTTTGAGGGCTTCAATTATTTCCTTGAAGCCGGCTATTTCTATTGGGGTGGTTTCTTTGATTTTAAAAACTGGTTTCTAAGGTGGCTGTTCTGATCTGTGGGTTAGGTTGATCTCCGGGAGCTTGTTTTCGGTTCTATTTGGACGGTTTCTTTTTGTAATTTCTGCAAAGGATTTTCTGATTGTGGGGTAGGTTTTTGTAGATGGTCAATTTTTGCATCCTTTCCAAGAGGCTTGGTGTCCAGTTTCATGACAATTGATACAGATCGGGTCTGGTATCTTCTCCTTAATTTGACATTGCGGTCGGATGGTTTCCATTACACTTGATGCAGCATGGATTGCATTTGCAATTCCTCGCTCTATGGTAGAACCCTGCACAGTTGTAGCACATAGTGGCCTTTGCAGGTTTTCTGTACGTCTCTATCTTCACTCTGATGTAGAAGTGGGATCTGATATTATATATGCTTCTAAAGTTACCTGTTTTGTTGACGTCTACTAAGTAGATTGGATGGAGGGTTTTATTTCTAAAGTTTCTTAATTGTGCGACTGGCGATATCAAAATTTAGTTCTTCTAGTTCTCTTTTTATCTCATCCTTATCCTGATTTCCAGCGAGGCCTTTGATGACAACTTTTTTGGGTCTTTCGTCGGGGTTTTCAGAAAGGACGAATTCTTTCTTTTTACATTGTAGAATTTCGATTATTCCTTTTCTTTCCCCTTCGTTGATAGGGGTGATTCTTATGAAGCCATTTACATATTTATTTTCGGGGTCGGGATATTTGCGGCATATCTCTTGTAGTGTTAGATTGTAATCTTCATCCATCTTCAGATTTATGGGTGGTATATCTTTGCTGGATGGATTTTCAGTGTTTTCTAGGGCTTGGAATTTGTTATGGACTATTATTTTTTGACTGTCTGTTGAATTTTTTCTTTTGGCCGCGTGCCTCTTCACTACCTGGAAAGGTTGTTCTATTTCCATATGAGTATTTTCGGCTGTAATTGCATACAAATTGCAATTTTTTACTGGGCAGGGTATTAATGCATTAAGTTCTTCCTCTATAAATTCCAATTGGGATCTAAGTTCCTTTTGCTTATTGAGATCATAAAGGTACTGCTTTGTATGATCTTGTTTATCATCAATCATGTGTTGCAGGGTCGTGTCGAAGGTCAATTGTTTCCTGTAGATATTTTTTACTTTCGATGTGTCTTTGTATCTGCTGGCAGATGTTTTGTTTATGGTCGGGGTGAACGTGGCAGTATAGTAGGATGCAGGGGTCTAATTTATTAAGATTTTCAATTTCAGCATCCCGTTGTTTTTGGAGCTTCAATATGTTTTTCTCTCCTTTACGTATATCAGGGCTAAAGTGGCCTTTAGCACGGGTTTTCTCTTTTTCAATTTCCATATCCAAACTTTGTATTTTTTCTTCGATGTCAGACAAAATCCCGCAATGTTTATAGAATGTGTGGATTGCTACAATATTGTCAGAGATTTTGCTTCTCGTTGATGCATTGCTTAAACATCTGCTCTCGCTGCGTTTGTCTCCCTCCATGGCTGCAGCTTGAGATTGCTGGCCTTTTATAGTTCCTGGGAGGTGGGCAGAGAAGGTTCTGGACCAATCAGGCGTATCTTGGTTCCTATTGGCTGGATTGTTAAAATTCTGGAAGTTTCCAGTAATATCTATTTTGGCGCCAAGCTGTGAGATCACTGACGCAGCACCCGATCAGCACCCAACAGAACTGATCGTAAAATGGTCTTTCCAGTGATTGAACTAATCGTGCTGGGAAGCAACATTACAGGTTAAAAAGATAAGGATATTGCCTGAGAAAATTACTAAAATGGACATGTATGTTTATTGTTGTGTATTGATTTCGATAGAGTAGAGTTCTTTCAGTGTTTTAATTCTTTTCAGAATAAATTGTTTTGCTAATGTGTGAGAAAATTTTAATGCATAATATTTGATCAAATGATTATATTGCCCTTTTCTTTTACTATCATTTTAAACTTATCATTTTCTTTGTAATTGTGTATGAAATATATTTAATTTATAAATTTGATTAATTCTTTAAATACAGTAAATAGTTGAAAAATCTTCTAATTCTTTTTTCCAGTGATGTCTCTGGAGCTAAAGATATTTTGGAAGTTATGAGGTGTGTAATTTTTTTTTTCGTTTCTAAGCATGTGATTAATTAAAAAAATTAAGATGTGTTAATAATCTTAATGTGTTAATAATCTTAATTTTTTTATGTAAAATTACTGCTGCCAAACAAATTGTCTAAACTAATAATTTTTAACTGCTTTACTCAATCTGATTATAATGTTTGTCATGCATTTTATGCAAATATTTGTGTTTAGCTATTCGATTGATAAAAGGTTTTTCTAATCAACTGTTGAATTTAATAAGATGCAGATTTGATTGAAATAATGTATTTAAAAATTAAGTAGCTTTGTTTTTATGCATTTCTTTTATTTAACTTCAGTTGTTTCATGTTTATAAAGGATGAAATAAAATGTATACTTAATTCCTGATGTGCTAAAATTTTGCAATTTTGTGCACCTGTGTGTTTATAATGTGTTATTTTAATATTTTCAAAATTCAGTAAATTGATTCATTTTATTTTATTTTGAATAATGAATTAGAGAAATAACTGATTTCATGATTTCACTATAGTTATAATAATGAACTATAAATTAAAGCCTAAAAGGAAGAAAGTAATAATAATATTTTTTTTAAAATCTACTTTTTAGCTCACTAGTAAAATTTTGTTTATAGAAAATTTTTATTACAAATTTTGTACATAGTAGATGCAGTAGTAAAATTTTATTTGAGAAAATTTTTTGATTTTAACATAAGATTAATTATCTCAACTAGTGAAAAATACTGAAGTGTGAGCTCCTTCGGAATTACTCCATTTGTTTACGGCACTCTTCTAAGTACCTTCATATAATTTCTGAAAACTGTCTTTTGCAATTTCCTGTGGTGTTTCATGAGATGTTGCTTTTACTTAATCATATGATGCAGAAACATTTAACTCCAAAATTAGTTTAAAAGCATTATGCTCCCCCTCCCCATGCAGGGTGTGAGGTGCAGTCTTAAACATATTTTCTGTTTTCTTTGTACTGTATACTGTATCTACTTTATCTCACTGGCACAGAAGTTGTTAAAATGTTTGTGCTAAAATAATCTAACCCTCTTTGCTATATTTCAAACTGCTCTGGGACGAATGGAATCTAAAATGTATAGACAGTACTTGTTCACACTTCTAATCTTGTGAAAATATTTTGAGGGAAAAAACAATTCCTAAATCCATTAATGCCTTGATGTACAAATTTACTTAATTTCCTAATTGGATGCACATTTCCTATTTGAGATATTTAATATTATTTTAATTCCTATAATAATATAAGAGCATTTTAAATATCAAAGCGTTTAAATGAGATTTTTGAATTATAAATTATTGAATAATTTTGCTTAACTGCAGATTTAAAATTAAAAATTCAGTAATTCGATGCACAAGTCAGAACTTGTCATTGCATGTGAAGAAGTTAACCCTTCTGCTGGGTTTCCCTTTCCTGAATTTTTTGTAGCTTTATATTAAACAAATAATATTAGTAATAATTTTAATGAAAATTGTCTTTGTCAGTTATTTCACATAATATCTTGTAGCGTTTTCCCTTACCTGGTTAATGGCATTCAGACCAGATGTAACGTCTCCCATTTTTCCACATATAGTTAAGTGCACGTGCACATTTAGATATGGATCTTTTACACTAGGAGAGTCCTTGTGTCTGGTATACTGTTACTATAATCAGGTGTAGGAAAACAAATGTGTCTGCTGTCGTTTCAAATAGATTCATCATGTCTTCAAGGAAGAAAAACGTCAAAACATCTAGATGCTAAACTTTTTTTTCCTGTATGAAGAGACTCCTCAAGCTATCAAGAACCGACCAATCACCAGCAATCATGGTCATTAAATGTCACACCTTGCTGCATTTCTGCCGGCGTTAGCTGCGAATTGATAGTAATTGACATATTCTCAAGAGACGGTTGGCCACAAAGATGGTTCCTGAACAGACACTCCCTCGGTTGGGTTTAAACTAATGAGGAAGCGTTGCTGAGCTACTATTGGGTGATAGGGAACTGAATTTCACCAATGGGAAATCCAGAGGTGGATATGTAATTTTAAAAAAAAATGGGGGTTTTTTTTTTTTTTTTTTCAGAGAAGGGGAAGATAAAGGTTTCGAATTAGAATTCGGAGAGACTTCGGAATGCAGGAAAGTTGTTCCTGATTTTTTGAGAAGCTCTGTGTGATTCGGCGTTTTATGTTAGGATTTACTCGACAAAGATCGGTGGATTTCTGGAGCGGCCCTTAAGTAGCCATTTAGAGCTAGCAACCTGTTAGCGGTATTTTGTGACTTATTTTCTGATTTGATCGAGGAACTATTTCTTGATTGAACTGTTATATGATTTTTGTGAATAATATTAACCTAGATGAGAACAAGTTGTTTGTTGCAAATATATACGGCTGTAAATAAAAGAATTATTTGATCGGTCTTGATCAAGATATTATAGCCTTATATTAATTGGTGGCAGCGGTAAAAGATAGAACTTTGTGCTGTACCTATCATTAGATAACTGGAGCGTTGGGACCTAGAAACGTTTGGGACCTAGAAGATTTCTAGCCCGAAAAACTTCTACAGTGCCTACGTTGGAAAGAACCTGCAGAAACGACTAGCCCAGAGCATCCATCTCTTTCAAAAGAAACCAGCCCCAAGGAAGCCAGTAGAAGACCGAGTAGCTTAGAAAAAGATGAGCTTGGTTATTTTCTACTTTCAGAGGCAATTATCAGGTTTTAGAAAGAAATACAGTGAAAAATTATTTCTAAAAATTCAGGAAATTTTTATCACTTTGGGGAAATTAAATTTAAAAGTTAAATTTGGATTTGTCGATTGTTTATTTAATCTCTACTGAGCTTTGCAAAATTGTTTGATTGCTATATAGATTTAAGTACCAGGTTTAAAAGTTCACGAGGCTGAGAGTATTTTTGTCGGCGACATATTATCGAGTTTAAGCAAAACTTTATTGATAAATTATTTATTGTGTTTAATTGAATTGAAATTAATAGTAAAATATTTTCATGCAGATTAGGAGAAAATTCTAGTGATTTATTTTTTTGAATTGTACTGTGTATTTTTGTCTAGTTGAATAAGAAAGTAAATTTAAGTATGCAATGTATGTGGAAAATTAACATTAAAAACTTCAGATTTAAAGATATTTTAGTTGTAGGTTTTTGTATTGAAACAAATTTTGAAGAGAAATTTTTTAAAAATCAGAAGTTATTGTTCAGGAACGTGAAACCACTGAAGCTGAAGAAAGGACTAGGGCTAGAGAAGCTGTAGCTGAAGAAAATGCTAGAGCTAGTGTTAGAGAAAAACTGACGTACGAATTAGAAAAATTAAAAATAACTAGTGCCTCGGCAACGGTTACTGAAGCTTCGAATCGAAACGAAAGTAGTAAAAACCGACTCTGACTGAAAAATCTTATGCAAAAATTTGATGCACACGTCACCGATATTTCTTTATATCTGACTTTATTTGAGTGCCAAGCTTACATGGCAGAACTTGAGGAATCTGAATGTTTGCTGTAACTTATTTCGCATATTGACAGAGGCATATTCACAAAATTTAAAATTTTATCTTCCTGATTACTATATATACAAGTTATGATAGTAATAATTTAAAAAAAAAATACAATTATACACTTCTTAACGGCATGGCAGCCTCTCCCTCACCTACTAAATAAGATGTCATTTCTTTACACCCTTTTACAGAATGCAAAATAAATAAATAAATAAAATAACTACCTAATTAATTTGCACCTTTAGTTCTAATTTCATTGCGGCTAAGAGCTTCAGCATTTAAATGTTTTTTTCCTGCTATGTGCCTCACATTTTATTGAAAAGGTTATAATTCCAAAGACCATCGCATCAATTGTGCATTCGATCCAGTATTTGAATTCAACCATATCAAAGGATTATGGTCAGTTTCAGTTATAAATTCCTCGCTATCTACATAGTATTTGAGTTTTTTATCGCGTGAATAATGGCTGCACATTCTCTTTCCGTTATACTATATTTACTTTCAGCGTTCGAATTTTTAAAAAAAATTAAATATAGAATGGGGTGTCCTTCATCTTTCGAATCGCGTTGAGACATCACGATCCCCAATTCGATATCCGAAGCATCCACCTGAAGGATAAATTCCTTTTTATAGTCAGGAGCGTACAATATTTTCTTTTGTTCAATCTGCGCTTTAACTCTTCTGATTACATTCGTCTGTCAAAGTAATTTTTTCTCTTTTAACCTTCCCTTTTAAAACGTGTATTAAGGATTTTTTAACCTTCCCTTTTAAAACGTGTATTAAGGATCTTTTAACCTTCCCTTTTAAAACGTGTATTAAGGAGGCTGCAATTACAGAAAAATCTTTTACGTAGTGAGAGCAATATCCCGCTAAAACCAAAAAGCGTTTTTATAGTGGGACTTCGTACTCCCCTACCTACGATATGTCCCAGATATTTGTTTGCAAATTTTCACTTAGACGGCTTAATAGTTAATTTTGCATCGCCTACACGTTTTAATACTTCCTCTATGTGTTTCAAATTATCCAATTCTGTGAATAGATCGCAATGTCATCTAAATACGAGACAGCGAAGCTTTCACAGTTTTCTAACACCTGTGACATGAGCTTAGAAAAGAAATACGGGTCATTGACCAACCTGGAAGGCATTATAAATGAAACTTAGGTTTCGAAACCGTTCCAAACGCAGCCTATTTACTAAGGGGAATTTGCCAGTAACACTTTGCTAAAGTAATTACCGTAATGAACTTTGCTGCGGACACTCTCTCAACACGCTCTTCGATATTCGGTAACGGGAAATATTGCGTTAGCACAATACAGTGAAAGAAAAAAAAATTGGATTTTTTGCAATTAATAAGAAATAGAAGAGTCGCATTTGTCACATCTGGTATGAGATGGTGCATAATTTACTAATATTGAAAAAATTTGTCCAATTCGTTCTTGTATAATATCTTATTTGAATAATAATCCTTTATATTCGTTATTGGTTGTAAAAATATCAGAATATTTTTATCTTCCTCTTGTAAAATTTGAAAAATTGAGATAAGTGGTGTTGCTTATTAGGTAGCAATATCTGATATTGAAAAATATTTCGTATAGCTTATAAATACAGGACCTCCCATATCCTCTTATTTTTTTTCAAGTAATATGGTTTTTAATAAAAGTAATTGTATTAGTTACTAAGTAAAATATACTAAATATTTATTTTTCCTTGGTGACCATTGACATAATATTTTAAAATATTTGTATGCACATTGTTTTAAAACTAGCTGCTTTTGGTGACCAGCTAGCTCGCCAAGACATTTGACCTTTTAAGTTGTTAAACGATTAATATGGAATGCATTTTTTAAAATTTCCGTTTATTTGATACGACTTAAAAATATAACTTTAACTGAATAACTCTGCAACAAATTATTTTGGGCACAAATTAAAAATGTATGTACTATGAAATATAAGCGGAAGTGAAAATCCTATTTCGGAATTTATGATTAAAATGCAAATTTTAATCTTAATTTTAAAATTTCAAAAATTGAATATTTTGATGGATGGGTTCGAATTTCATAACATTAAAAAAGCAACTGAAGTGAAGTAGAAAGCTTTTTTCAAGCCAAACCTAACCTAAAATTAAAAGCACCATAACATTGTAAATTAAACTCGAAGAAGTTATTAAAAGTAAAGAAAAAAAAACTTTAAAGAATTGAAATCGCTATCGTAAAAGAGGTAATTTTTTGAGTTTTAAAGTAATAAAGTCTTTTTGTGAAATTAATAATTTTGGAAGTTCCATAGTGGAAGTCCATAAGAAGTGGAAGTCCATAGAAACCCATAGTGATGTTTAAACCTATTTTTCACTCTCGATTATTAAACTTTCCGATTAATGGTTATCTCTGAATTTCTTTTACATATTCTGACTGAATGGTTTCACACGTCAAAGAGCATTTATAATATAATAATTTTATTTAATTATCGAAGTGTTGAATTAAGTGCAGCTATTGTTGTTGTTGTTGTTGTTGCTAATCTCCATGGTCTGACTTAGTCAGACCAAATCCAAAAATCTGTTGACAAGAAGAAAGTCAAAAACGAGGAAGGGAGAAGAATAAATTTCTCTCCAATAAAGTCCTAAACAGTCTAGAATATGTTCAGCAGAGACCTGACGTTGGCAGCATTTCGGGCAAAGAGGGTACAATTTTTCACCCTAAGAAAAGAAAAGACATTTAAGGTGACCACTGGCAAGGCGCGACAGGCAAGTGTTGGTTTTTCTAGCACAAGGAAGAATTAAGGACTGGCCCGGCTTATTGGCTCTATACCAATCATGAGTAGGGGGAACCATCCAATTCTTCTTATTTAGGAATTTCGCCTGAGAGAACAGTTCTAAGTATGCGAGCTCAGCAGAAGATGAAGTGGCTAGGCTGCTTCCTTTCTTTGCAAGCCTGTCTGCAATTTCGTTGCCAAGTAGATCCACATGAGATGGGATCCACTCATGAATATCATGTTGGAGTGAAATCAGCTTCAACTTCTGAAGAATAGACAAACTTGCTTTATCTCCAACATAGGTCCAATTGTTAAGATGTTCCATTGAGCTGCGGCTATCAGTAAGAATCCAAAAGTTCTTATAATTATTACGAATCTGTAATGCTGCTTCCCAGCATAGTTGATTCCATTATCAGAAAGACCGTTTTACAGTCATCTGTATTGGACGGAATACGGGTGTCGCCTTGGAGGTCCCAGAACATGGCGACGAATTTGGCGCCAAAATAGATTATACCCGAAACATCGAGAATTTTTCCGATCCGTCCATTGGGAACCGAGATACGCCTCGAAAGTTCCTGATTTTTTGAGAGGCTTCTAGCCCCGCCTCCTGAGACCTATAAAAGGAGGCAGTCTGCAGCTGCAAGAGTAGAGTAGTCGGAATCGACGGTAAAGAACTGCTGTGTGCACGTTTCGGCTTAAGATAATTGTCTTCTATATACTGTATATAGTTGTCGTCTTTGTGCTGTCCTGTCCTGTCTTCGTGCAAATAAACGTCGTTGTTTTTTTCTACTGCCGCCTGCTGATTGAGCGTTCTCCACACCATATAACTTCCACTATCCAAACGAACCGGAAATTTCGTAACAGTATTTTCGTGTAAAATGGTCTTAAGTCCCTCATCGATTGCTAGAAGTTCGCTTTTAAAAACGGAACAGAAGTCTGGATTTCGTTGGCATAGAAGTGCAGCTGTAAAAACATTAAATAAAGCAGTTTACTGAAGCTTTCGCAAATCGATATGTTTACATTTGATTGTTGCCATTCCATAATAAGTAATAAGAGCGATTTCTGTGTCATGTACATTAGCGTTTTATTTGTATAGATCTTCAATTTTATTGTTGTATTTTGTTAAAATATGCTATTACATTACCCTGTCCCAATCAGACCCTTTTTCTGGAGGTGAAACTATTTTCAACCACCCCCTCTTCAAAAGGTTACATATCATTCAGAGGTTTTTAAACTTTAAAAATAATCATAAAATGATTTTTCTTGTAAAATAAGCCATTCCAGATGGAATATTTATTATCAAATAATAAAACATTGATATAACTATATATTGTAGTAAATAGTGGGCAATATTGCATAATAGCAAATATTAAGATTGATTAGTGTTGAGGAAGTATGCAACGAATGATCCTGTTTTGTTGTAACCAGTTTCGATATATCAGGCTTTATCTTCATTTCTTTCAAACGAAAGTCAGGTTCAAATCGCAATTGTGTATTATATTTATTTTTAATTATAGTTGAAAATTCAGTTTAGCAAATACATGTGTTGAAGGACGTTACAAATTCAGTTGCTGTCTCAAAAATGTGCTTATATTCATTTCACCTTTATATAAAAATATTTTTTAAATTCATTTATATGTTTTCTATTATTGAAATATCTAATAGCTGATCTCTTTCTTCAATTGAAACAATTCTTAACTCAGTTTACATAGTAGAAAATTGGTCACATTGAGTCAAGTATTTACCGCAAATTCAAAGCTATCACCTGGTCTATGTAGAATCTTCCATGATTTATGGGGAAAGAGTGAAAAAGGATATATATATATATATATATATATATATATTGATGCATGATGCAGTTTGAAGACAGTGAAGATACTTTTAATTTCTAATTTCATGACGTCGTTTTATTTCATTTTGAAGAAGCAGGCATATGTACAAGCGATGAGCACACAGAGCGACACAGAAAAGGATGAGGGAAAAGCTCTTGAACATTTTATCCCTGCTCTTATATAACCAGAGAAATTGATAGGGAAAATATTTCTTCATAGAGCTAATATATAATGAGATTTCTATAAGGATTTTCGTTACACACGTCGGCGAGGTAGGGGAAACACAGGGAGATTTTAAAAAGGAATTTGCCTCATCAGCAATATTTTGTCTCTTCAAAGGAGTGTGGGAAAGTTAGACTTTTAGCCGATTCAGCAATTTTACATAGCTTCTCTTGAATTAATTACGTAGAGAAAGTGGAATTGGATCACGAAATAAGAGAATATTTTAGAATGAAGTTACTATGTGTTAAAGTAAGATAAAATATTGGAAATTAAAGTTAAAATATCATTATATATATATATATATATATATATGTAATGATATTTTAACTCTAATTTCAATTTAATTAATTTTCAAGATTTTATCTTCATTTAGCCCATAGTAACTTTATTCTAAAATATTCTCTTATTTCGTGATCCAATTCCACTGTCTCTACTTAATTAATTCAAGAGAAGCTTTGTTAAATTGCTGACTCAGCTAAAAGTCGAACTTTCCCGCACTCTGCGTGAAGAGGCAAAATACCGCTGATGAGGCAAATTCTTTTTTAAAATATCCCTGTGTTTCCCCTGCCTTCTCCACGTGTGTAACGAAAATCCCTATCGAAATCTCGTAATGTATTAGCGCTATGAAGAAATGTTTTCCCTATCAAAATCAAAGGTTATATAAGACCAGGGATAAAATGTCTAAGGGCTTTTTCCTCATTCCTGTCTGTGTCGTTCTGTGTGCTCATCGCTTGTACATATGCCTGCTTCTTAAAAATGAAATAAAACGACGTCACGAAATAGCAAGCCTCTTCAATGTCTTCAATCTGCATTCTGCTTCACAACAAATAATGTTACAAATATATATATATATATATATATATATATATATATATATATAT